>MU707500.1:27746-79698 GCA_026770625.1 Nicotiana glauca
TGTTTATCTCAGAAAGAATATTTGAAAAGAGTACTACAACGTTTTGGCATAGATGAAAAGATTAAGCCAGTTAGTACTCAACTTGCTCCCCATTTTAAGCTAAGTACTACTATGTCGCCAAAGGATGAAGCTAAACGAGAGTATATGTCAAAGTTACCATACGCAAATGATGTTGGTAGCTTGATGTATGCAATGGTCTGTAGGAGACCTGACATTTCACAAGCTGTTGGAGTTATTAGCAGATATATGCATAATCCAGGAAAGGAGCATTGGCAAGCTATGAAGTGGATTTTACGGTATATTCATAATACTGTAGATGTCGGGTTAGTTTTTGAGCAGGAAGACAATCAGTTTGTAGTTGGATATTGTGACTCAGATTTTGCGGGTGATCTCGACAAACGAAGATCAACTACTGGTTATGTGTTTACTTTTGCAAAGGCATCAGTTAGTTGGAAGTCTACTTTGCAGTCAACAATTGCTTTGTCTACAACAGAGGCGGAGTACATGGCTATTACAGAGGCTGTGAAGGAGACAATTTGGCTTCAGGGGTTGCTAAAGGATCTTGGTATTGAACAAAAAAGTATCACAATTTTTTGTGATAGTCAAAGTGCTATTCAATTAGCGAAGAACCAAATTTATCATGCGAGGACGAAGCACATTGATGTTCGCTATCATTTCGTACGAGAAATCATAGAAGAAGGTGGATTCACGGTGAAGAAAATTCATACTACAGAGAATCATGCTGATATGCTCACAAAGGTAGTGACTGCGATCAAGTTTCAACATTGTTTGGATTTGATCAACATTATTGAACACTGAAGATTGAAGATGAAGACACAACCAGAATTTGTTACAGAGAGAAAGTTGAAGATTTGGAATTTTTGCCAAGGTGGAGATTTGTTGAAAATGTCAAAACATTTTGTCCCACATCGGTAGTTCATTGATTTGGGGGGGATTTACTCCCTATAAAAGGAGGCCTAATGTTTAGGATTTAAACACACCTCTCATTGGCCTTTTCATCTGTTTAAGGCATTTGTATCTTCTCTCTTTAGTATTATTTCACTTATATTTTTGGAGTGGAATAAAATATTGGTTGTGTCCGAGGAGTAGGCAAAGTTGGCCGAACCTCATAAATTCTAGTATTCCTTTTATTGTTGCTTTATTGTCTTATTTATTATTTAGTGGCTGCCATAATTTTTGGTATAGTAGTTGTGACTCACTCACACTATATACATTTGGCTTCCGCAATAGGAGGATTGTTTGAAATCCAATAAGTCGAAGTATTATTTCAGTTTGTATCCCGTAAATTTTGCTATGCTAACCACAATACCCTCTTTAAATTGTATTTTCTATCAAGTTACTCATATTTTTGTTTGTCCAAATTTAAGTATCTGAAAAATGGAATACACTGTGCGCTTGGTATAAATGATGTCTTCAACCCCAAAAAACTTGAAATATTTGGCTAATTCAATCCTGTTCATTAGAAGAGAAACAACAAAGAGTAAGAAGGATAAAAGATGGACACTGCTAGTGATAGACTAAAATATCAGAGCAATATCTTAACAAGACAATATCAACACGGGTGTGAGCACGTGATTTTTGCCTCACAAGAATTACTCCCACAAAAATCAAAACAAAAATATTTGTTTTATTGTATGCAATTTTGTGGATTTTTCGCGATATTTTTAGTAATTGTTTGCATTTGTGTGCGCATATTTGTTGGTTAAATTAATAAAAAATACAAAAATATATTACAATTGTTTTTACAATTCAAATAGACATTTTGAAATTAATCAATAATTAATTATTTTACAAAAGAATGAAAATCATAAAAATAATGTACTTTGCATTTTAAGTGTTTAAATGTCAAATTGTGTAATTTTCTTTTAAATTTAGTATTTAGTTATATTGTGAAAATTACCATTTAGAGTTAATTACTTTTTAAGGATAATTTGATCAAAAAATTAATTTAGGTTTGTAATTTTATTTTTATTAGAATTTTAGAAAATAAAATAAAAGGAAAAAAATTGGAAGAAGACGGACTTAGGCCATTTTTGAAATTAAATCCAAGCCCAAATCAAAATACCCACACAGTCCAACCCAAAACCAACTCCAACCCAATCCGTCTCCAGCCATGACCAAAACGACACCGTTTCAGTCATTTTAATCTGAGCCGTTAAATCTCACTCATCCAACGGCCTAAAACACACCCCATAACCCGTTTTAGCCCATACCCGTCCCCCGACCCGATCAAATAGGAACTGACCCAGTCCTTAAAGAATCTAAACGACATTGTTTGCCTCAAGTGATTGATCTAGGCCGTTGATCTCAGCTGATCTAACGGTCTGTGTTCAATCATTAAACCCATATAAAAGAAAATCACCCCCACCCCCCTTAGAACCCCCCTCCTCACCGTCTCTCACATAGCCTCAGAGACCATTTCTAAACCCACCGTCCTCCGTCGTGCACCGCCGTCGGAAATCACCTCACGACGGCGGCCGACGTCCAATCAGTCCCAAAAATACGCCACAGAACCATCTCAACTTCCTCTTCCCGAATATCCAAATCCCTTCCTTCGAATCACACCAGAGATCTTCGAATATCGATTTGAAACCAAGAACCCTAGCGCCGCCACAATTTCTCTGGTGGAGGCGCCACCTCCCCTTAGCCCCAAATTAACACCCTGAAACCATCTCATCTCCATCACCCCAAATCTTATACCTGTTTCCCTCGAATCCCTTTGAAACTCGTCGAATCTCAAATCAGAGATGAGACCTGAGTTTGACAAAACCCTAAAAGTCGATGACTGAGCGATGATTAAGACCAAAATGGACCTCGACCATGTGTTTTCATTTGAGAACACATGATCGAGACCCATTTCAGTCAAAATCAAAAGGTGGAAGGTCTAATACAGGTTCAATCATTTGGAGGTAAGTGTCTCAATTTTATTCTTTCTGATTCTTCTACTATCTTCTTCTTCTACTCCTTTCTTGTTTCTTTTTGAATATTGGTTTGGTCAGTATGTGCTATTATTTTTCTCCGTTTCTGTTAAATTGAAAGATTGGTTATTGATTTTGTTTAGTCCGCTTTAATTGTTATTTCACTTCTGTTTCGTCTGTTGTTTTTCTTTGAGCAATTCAATTAATTTTGAATTAGACTTATACTGTTTCTAATAGGCAACATATTAGTTTCCTTGTGATGTCTGTTTCTTTGTCAAAAATGATTGTGTTAAATATGTCAAGGGTCGAATCTCAAATGGAATAATTATCCATTAGTGTATTAATATATGCAAATGGGTATATGCATGCTAGTAAAAGAAAGAATCTGTGAGTTTACACGTCAAAAGGTTTCATGGAAATAGTTTATTAGTTGCTTTGAACCCAAGTCTGAAATCTGACAGAGTTGAGTCCAGGTTAGCAACTGTATTTTTTTTTTTTTTTGAAATCATGTGAGTGATAGGTTGGATTCGATGTTGAGCTTCCTGTTTACATTAATGGTGTTGAATCTTTGTTTAGCAATTTAATCCATGTTAAATAATTATTGGGTTTAATGAACCATGTATTAAATAATTTTGTATAATATGCTTTGGTTTAAAAGTTGGGCCTCAGTTTGGCCCAGTCAACAAGATCTCAATTTTAGGGTCGTTTAGTTATTATTATTGAAACAGCTTCCTTCCCGATAATTCCATACGATGCCTATTAATCAATAAGTGAACATGTCGTTTAAATATATATATATATACACACAAACCATTAGAATTCCATTAAGCTTCTCTTCGATTGATCAGATCCTTCGACTAACTTGTGGTATGCCTTATTAAGCCAACATTTAATTTAAGGCCTTCAAGACTAAAATTGGAACGCCTTTTAAAATATCAAACCAAGGTGCGTCATGCCAAACAAAAAAAATAACGATTGCCTAGCATTATTTTAAAGTTGATCCTTTGATTCCGAGGCATGCCATATAACAAATTCCATGGCCCTCGCAAAGTGCAAATGCGTAGTTGCTTTAGGCCCATATTTAATAAAATTACCTCCCTAAACTCGGATGCACATTTATGTGATCCAAATCCAAATCTCGACAATGTTGAAATATGTCAAAAACTACGGGTGCATTTATGTAACGTGGTTCGAGACATGTTTTAATAACGCTAAAATTTTCTCTAATAAATAAATAAAAGCGGTTAAAACTAAAAATTTGCACATAGGTTCACAATCGTTTAAAAATCAGATAATTCAAGCCGAATATGATAGTTGAGCCACCGTGCTAGAACCGCGGAACTCGGGATTGCCTTACACCTTCTCTCGGGTTAACAAAATTCCTTACTCGGATTTCTGGTGCGCGGACTGTTAAATAGAGTCAATCTTTTCCTCGATTCGGGATTTGAACCGGTGACTTGGGACACCATAAATCTCCCAAGTGGCGACTCTAAATTCTTTAAATAAATAAGTCCCGTCTCGGTTGTCCTTTAATTGGAAAAACTCTCTTTATTATGCCTTTCCGGGTGTAGTATGAAAAAGGAGGTGTGATAGCTCCGGCGACTCTGAATCTTTTAATAATAAATCCCGTTTTGATTGTCCTTTAATTGGAAAAACTCCTTTATACCCTTTCGAGGGTTTAGGTAAAAAAGGAGGTGTGACAGCTCTGGCGACTCTGCTGGGTACGGTAACCCAGAACTACTGGTTTAGGGTTCAAGAATTCGTGCTTGGAATAATTGTTTTATTTGGCTTATTTATTATCTGATTTTTATTACATGTTGGGCTTAATGTGCAAAATGATGCTTTTACCGCTTTGATATTATTTGAACTGTACATATAAACTGTTACGAAACCATTCTCTTCTTATCTTCGGGGATGTGCTCGCTGGTCGAGTCTCCCTATTCTATTAGTGTCATACCTTTAAATAAGAAAGAGGTTCGGACAAGTTACTAAGCCGGACGATCTTGCGAGTCCCCGGTACGTAGCTCCTACCTCGACTCGAGTTGTCCGCTCGGGTACACAGTCTAGAACAAATACCCAGGTCTTAAACCTAGAATAACTGAGCCTCGTGCCGGATCCCTAGTAGGAACGTTTGTTTGCATCATGTGCATTTGACTTTAGAGGCTCAATACAGGGGTTGGGTCTGTCTAGGACAGGTGCACCTAAAATTGAAACAGACTATCCTGATGCATCTTACATACTGCCTGTGCATTTATTTGCTTCGGACTTGCATGCTAATCGGCTTTCGAATATTTGAAAAAAAAAAAGAAACAGCGGTATGTGGGTTAAAGAGAGATAATTACCTGTTTTAAAATTCAATGTCCAAATAGTGTCAAAAATCTGCCGAATTTTTTTTTGGGAAAAGAAAAAAAATGAAAAAAAAATATGTTTGTTTTCAAAATTAGTTGTTTTATTTGCCAATGAAAAAAAAGAGTCTAGTTTTCAAAAACAGTTTGTTTTATTTGCCTGAACTACGTCAATTTGATTCTCACCGAATGTGAGATACGTAGGCAACCCCCATCGGGTCCAACTCCCTTTTTGCAAAAACAGCCTAAAAATAACAAAAAAAATTTATGTTGTCCTAAATAAGTTAGGTGACGTCGTTGTTGTCAAAAATAGACGAATATTCCCGAAAGGGACGCTTGAAATCTGATTTTGCATAAATAGCCACCTTTGGTCTTTTCTAATTTTTTTGACCGGCTAGCAAGCACAGCCTTAAAATCTTCTTTCGGAGATGCTGAAAGGCCGTATCTGCAAAACTGGGCTTTCGATTTTAGAGAAAAAAAATGAAAAAGGGGTCAATTTTTTATTTTTGAGTCACATAGAATAAAATCAGGACTGTTTCAATTAATCACCTTAATAAATGTGCAGGATGAGCACAGTCCAAAATGAACCTTTCTCTTTCATAAGCAAGATCCCTTTGGAGTTGCGACTGTGGTGGAATGATTTAAGTGGAGAAGGGCAATACGAGGTCAAGAAATATTTGGGGAGCCTTCCCGGACTATTGGAGTTTATACCTAGGGGAGACATCATAAGGGCATTGGTCACATGCTGGGACCCTGCGCACAATGTGTTCCACTTTTTAGATTTCGAACTCACCCCGACCTTAGAAGAAATAGCCGGGTACATTGGGAATGCTGAGCTTTCTTTAAGAAACAAGTATTTGGTTGCTCCAAGAACCATAGACATGCACAGATTCTTAGACTCACTAAAGATAAGCAGAAGGGTATACAACCCGGACTTGGCAGCTGGTTTTTATACTTTATCATTCATATACAACAGATATGGTCGTATATGAGGGTTCAACAAGCCGGAGAATAAAATCTGCAGCAAAGGAAATCGCCTTAAATGGGAAGAGCATAGATGTTTCGCTTTTTTGGTGGCTTTCTTGGGGCTCCTGGTGTTCCCGAGGAAAGACGGGAATATCGACATAAAGATAGCAGGGGTTGTCAGCACTTTGCCCACCCAGGCCAAGAGCACACTCGCGCCTATGATAGTAGCTGAGATTTTTCATGCTCTCACGATCTACAGAGCCAGGGGAGACTTCTTTGATAGGTGCAATCTGTTGTTGCAAATGTGAATGACCGAACACCTGTTCCACCGTCCCCACTTCATAAGCTATGGGTCAACAGAGAAAACTTGTATAGAGGAATTTTATACAAGGATTAAAGGGATCAACCTGCCTGAAGGGGTCGCATGATGGATATCTTACTTTCAGTCCCTCACTGCTAGCCAAGTAGAATGGACGCTGGGATGGTTGCCTATGGACGAGATCATATACATGCCAGCAACGGGGCCTCACTTCCTTCTGATGGGTCTTAGGAGCATCCAGCCTTATGCCCCGTATCGGGTTTTGAGACAGCTCGGGAGGTGCTAGATTGTGCCAAAAGACGCAGATCTCAGTATCCGGGTAGTTGAGATTGGACCGGATGACCAGTTCCCTGAAGCAACAATTCGCAAAATTTGGAATGAATGTCAAATCCTAACAGCAAATACTTGTGTACGGGATCGGGCCAAAGGTGAAGTGTCGTCGGGATACCTTGCTTGGTATAAAAGAGACCTTGAGTTCGAGAGGCCAGCCAAGAGGACCCATATCCAAGATTTTGTCAAATCATCACGGGAACAGTGGGACTGGTTGGCTAAAGAACACGAATACAGGGCTACAATAGGCAAACTGGAGAAGCAAGCCATGGATCTGCAATTTGAAAAAGATGTTCAAGTCGCTGCGGATGAGGGAGAAAAGAAGAAGCTAATCCAAGAAAATGAGGCCTTTAAGGCTCAGATCCAAAAAATGAAAATAGCTATCACAAAACCAGAAAGGAGCTGGGCTGATCAAAAACTCATAAACGAACTAAAAGGGAAAGCCCGCAAATGCCAAGAGGACTTGGAAAGATCTGAAGCTAGCTTGGCAAGGATTCGGGCCATATGGACAAGGGGTGCAAAAGAGCGAGCACTTCATATGCAGCAGATGAAAAGGGACTATGATGGGAGCGTCACTATCCTGAGAGGATAAATAGGCACTCTCGAAGACAGGATATTCAGGCAAGCTAGAGATTTCAGAGCAGATAGGAAACACTGCTATGACCTAATGGAGCGAATGGAGGAACAAATGCATAAGTTTCAAGATCAACTCCTTCATAAATCTCGAGTGCTGGAAGCCCGGGATCAACAGATAGGAAGGTCATTGCGAGAAAAGAGCAGGATTAGAGAAGGGGTCGCAAACATCGCACATTACTTTACTGCAAAATGCCGAGCATGCGAGGACATGACCCATACCATATTTTTTGCTGCAGTGATGACATTCGTCCGTCAAATAATGGGCGACTTGGAGAGGCTTCAAAGGGATCTCGCACAAAGGCCTGCGGCAAGGCTGAATCATGCCTCGCGGGGCCCCAGGAAATTTTAGAGTATTAAAGTTTGAGTCTGTACTTTTGTTAAATTTTAAGTCTGTCAGTCAGTCCTTTTAAGTTTTGTTTTGTTCATCCTTTCAAAAGTCTGTAACTTTTTTCAAGTGGTATAATAAAAGTAATTATTCTATGGAATATTTTTTGCTACGTATTTTACACCGGCCAGAACTACGCACGGTCTGATTTATGCGGGGACATGATACGTAGGCAATTCACATAAGATTCGACCACCGCTAAAAAGAAGAAAAAGAAAATGAAAATAAATAAAATAAAGAAAATTTTGAGAGGGGTTAAAAAAGGGGCACAACTATAAGAAGCCGGAATGACGCACGCAATCGAAGAAAAACGCATGATAGAAATTCTTAAACTGCCTAGGTGCATTACATTCCAATGTGCGATTGCATATAAACTATAAAAACTAACAAGTTTGTTGTTTGTCCAGAAATTTCAAGTAGTTAGTTTACTTAGAGCGTACTGGCACAATACCATTATCAGACTAGATCAAAAGGGCCAATACCAGTGATCATGTCTAATCCAGAAAGAGAAAGAAGCACTGAGGTAGAAGAGGTAGATGTGCAAGCCATGAAAGATGAAATGTACAAGTTGAAACAACAAATGACTGAGATGTACCAAGCCTGGACGAGTGGTCAGCTAGCACCATCCTATCCTGCTAACCCCACTTTCCTCCCAATACTCATCCAATCTCCGGAACAGCTTGTTTCAGACTCATCCCCAAACTTTCCCACATATCAACATCACCAGGGAACTACCTCTCGGACGCCCCAAATTCCAAAGACAAATCCATAACCTCCACCGCCAATTACCCCTATTTTTGTGGCGCCTCCACCAGCACACTCCACAGGTCTTCCAGCGAGCCTGTGTTCCAAACTCAGGACAATTAGTATTACCCTCCCGTACCCACCTTCAAAGCACCTGAACCGTATCCTTACCCTCCTCAGCTTGATAACCCGGCAGAACCTGAAAAGCTACCCAAGAATCCGGGGCAGGAAGAAATGTTTCGAAAAGTAAAGAGCCTGGAGCAATCTTTCCGGAATATGCAAGGTTTGGGTGGCCAAGTCAGTGTGGCATATAAGGATTTATGTTTGTTCCCAGATGTTCAATTACCAGCAGGGTTCAAAATGCCTAAGTTCGATATGTATGACGGGCATGGTGATCCGGTGGAACATTTACGAGGATTTTGCAGCAAGATGAGAGGGACGGATGGAAAGGATGAGTTACTAATGGCATACTTCAGCCAGAGTTTGAGCGGGTCTGCACTAGAATGGTATACACGACAGGACCATGGTAGGTGGTACACCTGGGATGACTTGGCACAAGCATTCGCCGGCCACTTCCAGTACAATCTACAAATCATTCCAGATTTTCTGTCATTGATAAAACTGGAGAAAAAACCAGGAGAAAGCTTCAGGGAATACGGTTTCCGTTGGAGGGAACAAGCTGCGAGAGTCAACCCTCCAATGAAAGAAGGAGAGATGGTTGACTACTTTTTGCAATCTTTGGAGCCGACCTATTTTGGTCACTTGGTGACGGCAATTGGAAAATCTTTCAATGAGGTTGTGAAAATTGGCGGCATGATCGAGGAAGGACTTAAGTCCAACACGATCATGAGTTTCTCGGCAATCAAAGAAACCACTCAAGCTATCCAGAACGGCACCGGGGGTGTGCTCATGAAGAAGAAGAAAGAAGACGTTGCAACGATTGAGTCAAGAGCTTAGCCCCGAAACCCGTCACCTTACTATAACCATCCTCCGCCCCACCCTCAAACTTACCTCCACACTCCATATAGCTCACCACAGCATTACTACCCACAACCAGATCCCCACTTTTTCGTCCATCATGCACAAGCATACACTCAAACCCTGGCTCACGCACAATGGCGTGCGTCAAACCCACAAAATTCATATCCAGCTCCACAAAACACCCACCCACCCCCAAGAGCCTATAGAAATCCCACCGGAACAGGTTTCCGTCCTAGCCAAGGCTTCAGGAATGAGAGGGCACAGAAACAGAAGCCTTTCACTCCACTGGGAGAATCATATACCAGTCTATTTCATAGGCTGAGGCAGCTGGGCATGTTGAATCCAATTGAGGCCAAGTTGCCAAACCCTCCTCCAAGGAATCTGGACCACTTAGTAAGCTGCGAGTACTGTTCAGGGGCCCCCGAGCATGATATAGAGAAATGTTGGAAACTAAAAACCGCGGTGGAAGAACTCATTGATACTCACCGGATCGAGGTTCAGGCTCCAGAGGCACCCAATATCAACCAGAATCCACTGTCGGCTCACCATGAGACCCATATTATTGAGTTGATACACAAGGAAGGGGAACCAAAGAAACCCTCGCAGACAGTAATGATGATCCGGTCCAGCGAAATCGTTTCAAAAGAGAAGGTAACCAGTGAGAAGCCAGTGGTCCAAGGCAAGCCAATTGTGGTGGCCGAGAAAGGGTCATCGAGCACTATTGCAGTGAAACCAGAACAAGCAAAAGTGGTAGTACCAGGGGTTGCAAGTAAACCTATTGTGGTTGTGAAGGGTGCTCATATAGAGCCTGTTATTATAAAGCCGGTAACCCAGTTGCCGATAATCAACAGCAAAGTTGTCCCTTGGAGTTATGAACAAGTGGTGGTGACATATAAAGGGAAGGAGGTCAGGGAAGAAGTGTGTGAAACCTAGGGGCTAACTCGTTGGGGAAGGTGTCTTTCTCCTGCAGAGTTACTAAAGGCCAATCCAGCAGCAGTAAAAAAACCTGTAACCGAGGAAGAAGTAGAGGAGTTCCTAAAGAAAATGAAGATAAATTACTACTCCATCGTAGAGCAGTTAAGAAAGACGCTGGCCCAAATCTCATTGCTCTCATTGCTGATCCACTCAGATGAGCACCGCTAGGCGTTGATGAAAATATTGAATGAGGCCCACGTCCCTGACAAAATCTCGGTGAATCACCTGGAGAAGATAGCAAGCAAAATCTTTGAGGTAAGCAGAGTTACTTTCTCAGATGATGAGTTGCCAATAGAGAGCACAGAACATAACAGGGCCCTTTACCTGACGGTGAAATGCGAAGACTCTGTGGTTACACGAGTTCTGATTGACAACGGGTCCAGTGCAAATATATGTCCTCTCTCCAAACTGACCAAACTGAAAGTGGATAGTGACAGAGTCCGCAAGAACAACGTTTGTGTTCGAGGGTTTGATGGCGGAGGCAAAGATTCCGTGGGTGACATATTACTGAAATTAACAATAGGGCCCATAAAATTCACCATGGAGTTTCAAGTGCTAGACGTAGCGGTTTCTTATAGCATTTTGTTGGGGCGACCATGGATCCATGCCGCCAAGGCAGTGCCATCTTCGTTGCATCAAGTGGTTAAATTCGAATGGGAAAGATAAGATATTATGGTGCACGATGAAGATAATATGTGTGCCCTTCATCAAAGTGGAAGATGACCAGGGGCCGTGGGTATATCAAATCTCTAACACAGTACCAGTGAAGACGGTCCTAGAGGGGAAAAGTATCCCAGTTCCTAGAGTAACGGCCGCAACTGTCATGGTAGTTTTTGAAATGTTAAAAAATGGTTTCATGGCGGGTAAAGGTTTGGGTGCTGCTCTCCAAGGCATCGTGCAGCCGGTTTCCCTTCCAAAAAATTCGGATGCTTTTGGTTTAGGGTTTGAGCCCACTGTGGCAGACGTGAGACGAGCCTGCAAAACGAAGAAGAAAGCATGGGTCTTGCCAAAGCCAATCCCGTGTCTGTCCAGATCTTTTGTCAGGCCGGGTATTAGAAAGCAGCTGGCCTCAAAAGTTCCTGGGTCATTTATTGGGGCAGATGGAGATTTGGATAAAGGGCTCGAAAGGTTATTTGCCAAGGTTAACATGGTAGAAGCTGGGGAAGGGTCCAGCAAGGCAGATGTGCAGTTCGTGGGACCAAAGGCAAAGATCAATAATTGGAGGGCTACTCCTCTTCCCACTCGGAGGGAGTCTTGGTAGTTGGATCTGATTTTACTTCCTGTTTGTCTGGATTATTCTAGGGTTGTAATCCAGATTTCTTTTTATTTTTTTGTTCGTCAAAGTGTGCAAAACCTTGTTATCCCGTACTTCAATAAAATGAAAGTTTGTTCTTCATTCCTTATTTTCATTTTAAGTTTGCTTTCTTCTTTTCTTTAGGACAGAAAAATCAGGGTGTGCATTGATTATCGCAATCTGAACAAAGCAAGACCAAAGGATAACTTTTCGTTACCCAACATCTACATTTTGATCGATAATTGTGCCAAACGTGAAATCAGATCTTTTGTGGATTGTTATGCTGGGTATCATCAAATTTTGATGGATGAAGAAGATGCAGAAAAGACGACATTCATCACGCCATGGGGAACTTATTGCTACAGAGTAATGCCATTTGGTTTGAAGAACGTCGGGGCAACATACATGCGAGCAATGACCACTGTATTCCATGATATGATCCATAAAGAAATTGAGGTGTACATAGATGATGTGATCATTAAGTCAAAGTAGCAGGCCGACCACGTCGCAGATTTGAGGAAGTTCTTTCAGAGGCTTCGTAGGTACGACATTAAACTTAACCCTGCCAAGTGTGCATTTGGGGTTCCATCCGGAAAGATATTGGGATTCATAGTCAGTCGACAAGGTATTGAGTTGGATCCTTCAAAGATCAAGGCCATCCAGGAATTACCACCTCCGAAGAATAAAACTGAAGTAATGAGTCTGTTAGGAAGGTTGAACTATATCAGCAGGTTTATTGCTCAACTCACAGCAACTTGTGAACCCATTTTCAAGCTACTGAAGAATGATGTTGCGGTCGAATGGACTGAAGAATGTCAATAAGCGTTCGATAAGATAAAGGCGTATTTGTAAAATCCACCTGTGTTGGTTCCACCGGAACCAGGGAGACTATTGGTTCTCTATTTAACGGTCCTAAAAAATTCATTTGGCTGCGTACTGGGGCAGCACGACATCACCGGCAGGAAAGAGCAAGCCATCTACTATCTCAGCAAGAAGTTTGCGGCTTATGAGGTTAAGTACACTCATCTTGAGAGGACATGTTGCGCCTTGACTTGGGTAGCACAGAAATTGAAGCATTATCTGTTGGCCTATACCACTTACCTCATTTCACGCTTGGATCCGTTGAAGTATATTTTTCAAAAGCCTATGCCCATAGGGATATTGGCGAATTTGCAAATATTACTCACGGAGTTTGACATCGTCTATGTGATGAGGACTGCAACGAAAGCCCAACCACTGGCTGATCACTTGGTTGAGAATCCAGTCGATGAAGAATACGAGCCATTGAGGACGTATTTTCCTGATGAAGAAGTGATGCATATCGACGAGCTAGAACTGACTGATGAACCGGGATGGAAACTTTTCTTTGATGGGGCTTCAAATATGAAAGGAGTTGGAATAGGAGCTGTACTTATTTCTGAAACAGGGCACCACTACCCTGTTACGGCTCAACTTCATTTCTATTATTCCAACAACATGGCTGAATATGAGGCATGCATTTTGGGTTTGCGGTTAGCTGCGGACATGGATGTCCAGGACATTTTGGTCTTGGGAGACTCGGACCTCCTGGTACATCAAATTCAAGGACAATGGGAAACACGGGATTTGAAGCTCATACCGTATCGACAATGTTTGCATTATCTTTGTCAGCGGTTTTGATCCATGGAGTTTAGGCATATCCCAAGAGTCCATAATGAGGTTGCCGATGCTTTGGCTACCTTGGCAGCAATATTGCACCATCCAGGCAAAATTCATGTTGATCCGTTGCATATTTAAGTCCGTGATCAGCATGCTTACTGTAACATGGTGGAAGAAGAATTTGATGGTGAGCCATGGTTCCATGATGTCAACGAGTACATCAGGATGGGGATATACCCGGCGCAGGCCACAGGAGATCAAAAGAGAGCCATTCGACAATTGGCAAGTGGATTTTTCCTCAGTGGAGGAGTGTTGTATAAAAGAACACCCGATATTGGACTGTTAAGATGCCTAGATGCTAAACAAGCTACGACAGTCATGGCAGAAATACATTCTGGAGTGTGCGGACCGCACATGAGCAGATATGTATTGGCAAAGAATATCCTTCGAGCAGGGCATTATTGGCTCACTATGGAGCGAGATTGTATCAGCTTTGTGTGCAAATGTCATCAATGCCAGATATACGGAGATTTGCTCCATTCTTCGCCATCAGAATTGCACACAATATCGGCACCATGGCCTTTCGTTGCTTGGGGCATGGATGTCATTGGGCCCATTGATCCAGCAGCATCCAACGGACACAGGTTCATTCTAGTGGCCATCGATTATTTTACCAAATGGGTTGAGGCCAAAACCTTCAAGTCTGTAACCAAGAAGGCAGTGGTTGATTTTGTAAACTCAAATATCATTTGTCGATTTGGAATCCCAAAGGTAATCATCACAGATAATGGTGCTAATCTTAACAGCAAAATGATGAAAGAAGTATGTCAGCAGTTTAAGATTACGCACTGCAATTCCACCCTATATCGTCCCAAGGCGAATGGAGCAGTTGAAGCAGCCAACAAGAATATAAAGAAGATATTGAGGAAAATGGTAGAAAGTTCTAGGCAGTGGCATGAAAATTTACCATTTGCGTTGTTGGGCTATCGCACTATGGTTCGTACTTTAGTAGGTGCAACTCCTTATCTATTGGTATATGGCACTGAAGCACTGATCTCTGCGGAGGTTGAAATCCCATCCCTTCGTATTGTCGCCGAGGCTGAGATCAACGATGATGAGTGGGTAACAACCCATTTGGAGCAGTTGAGTTGAATTGATGAAAAAAGATTGGCAGCAGTATGTCACGGCCAATTGTATCAAAAGAGGATGGAAAGGGCATACAACTAGAAGGTGCGTCCAAGGAAGTTTGAAGTAGGGCTGCAAGTGTTGAAAAGGATTCTTCCACATCAAGCTGAAGCAAAAGGCAAGTTCGCCCCAAATTGGCAAGGACCGTTCATCGTAACCCGAGTATTGTCCAATGGCGCTTTGTGTTTAACAAATATTGATGGAAGATGCATAGATATGGCTATCAATTCTGATGCAGTCAAGAGATATTATGTATGATTTCTTTAATATAATCATTGATTGTTTGTACTTGGCATTCTCTCGAAGGTTGAAATGACGAATGCAATTTGTTCTACTATCTAAACACTTTACCCTTTGTTCACCCTTTTGAGCCTTATTTATTTTTATTTCGTACCCCTCTTTTGGAACCAGTAGCCAAAAAGGAAGGAAAAGATAAGAAAGAAAAGAAAAAGAAAAACATAAAAGAAAAATAATAATAAATG
This sequence comes from Nicotiana glauca, assembly GCA_026770625.1. Taxonomy (NCBI): domain Eukaryota; kingdom Viridiplantae; phylum Streptophyta; class Magnoliopsida; order Solanales; family Solanaceae; genus Nicotiana; species Nicotiana glauca. The sequence goes on from MU707500.1 coordinate 42,966, forward strand.
AAAAGAAAAACTGTAACAACAACGAATTGGGATGAACTACGTTTGACCTGATTCCTTTTAAGGATACGTAGGCAGCTTTACGGCTTGGTCATAGGAAAATAAAAATCAAAGGGTGCCCAAGCAAGAAACTGGGGCAGAAGTTGTGTTTGTAATGAGAAAGTTGGTTCCAAAAGTTGTAATTCTAACCCGCTGGATTTGGTTTGAACTTTTGATACCCTTTTCTCTCCAAACCTATCCAAGAATCCATATTAACATCCAAAGAAAGACCTTCCGATCAGTCTTCGAAAAGTGCCAAGTCAAACAAGTAAAGATAATACATACCAGGTGCAATACTCCGGTTTTGAGCAAGAAAAATGAAAAATAAAAATGAGAGAGTCTTATTAGTGAAAACCCGCAAGGGCACTATAGGGCGATGTAAGTTGAGAGAAGTCCAAAAAAATGAGAGAGTCTTATTAGTGAAAACCCGCAAGGGCACTGTAAGGCGATGTAAGCTGAGAGAAAAAAAAAATGAGAGAGTCTTTTTGGTGAAAACCTTCACAGGCACCATGAGGCGACAAGGAATTGAGAAAGGGACAAATGAAGTGAGGTTGACGGCAGAAGATCCGTCAAGGCATCAAGTTGAACGAAGATGGGGATTCGACAAAAAGAGTTGGTTGAGGAAAACTTTGAGGCACAAAGCAAGACAATTGGGAAATTGATTGATTGAATAGGCTGGGTTGATTAAACCGAAATGCACAACATGATCATTGGGGTTAGTGATCCCGTTCAGATAAGTCTTTTCTTTCTCAAACAATCTTCTAAGCGAAGATCTTCTTCTTTATTTTTCATCTTTTGAAGTCAGCGTATTCCATTTCTTTTGGCTAAGACTTTTCCAATAATAGTTTGTTTTTAACAAATAAGAAGGATCTTCAAAGTTTAACGCCAGATTCCAAAGTGGTGCAAAGCAAAGTGGGGCTAGGATAGGCCGAAGAGAAGGTGATGGGACAGAAGAGGCATCATTGATAAACCAAAAGATAAAATGGTGAAGATTCCATGAAAATATGGGATCGGATGAAAATCCAAAAGGGGAAGGAAACAGTTGGAAAGTTTCGGATAAGAAGGTTAGAAGTGGAAAACAACAGACTGAAGTTTGTGGATAAGGAGTAGTCGGAATGTCGGAAATTCTCGACCAAGTTCAAGGCAGTCGAACGAAGAAGAACACGGAAAGGAGCGAGGGGAAAACCATCCCCAGCAAGAGTATCACAACCAGTAACACATTTTAAACTGACAAGATTTTCTTTGATTTGAAACAGGTATGTCAAATGTTGTTAATAGTGGAGAAACATGCCACAAGGAAAAGTAAGTACCGGACAGGTTTGTTTAACAAAATCCTCAGAACCCTCCTGGAAAATGGGACTTGTTTTAAAATAAGCATAAGAAGCAAATTTTAACACAACATCACTCAAAGAAAACACCATCTTTTTCCACATTTTCCCCCAAGAAGAAACACCATCTTTTTTCACCTTTTTATCCCGATTTGAATGGGGATGTTTTCAGGACCCTCCTGGACAATGGGGCTAAGCGTTAAGATTTCCGGTAGTAATAGGAATTAGGATAAGGAATGCTGTGAGGAAGTTTAAACAGGAAAGTTGTCACGCCTAAGGTAAGAGTTGAAAGATTTTAGGACCTTCCTGGATAATGGGATATGACATAAGTTTATTTTGAAAAAAAAAGAAAGGAAAAACAAGAGGTTCAGTAGTAAGAAAATATAATGGAGTATTAAAGAGGTGCGATTTACCAGAAGTTTTCAGGACCCACCAAGATAATGGGGTATAGCTTTTTAAATTATCATTAATAACATAATTCAATTACCACTCACAGTTACACCCAGTTGCCAAACTGGGGCAGAAAATTTTCTTTGTTTTGTCCACTTTGTTGAAGTCAGGAGCCCGCCTGAAGAACAGAGGCGTACCTTTCAAGTTTCAGAAGTCAGGACCTCGTCTGAAGAATAGATGGAGTATAATTCAAATTTCAGTCTTCGAGTTTTATTAATATTTGGTAAAAATGATATGCACCAGCTACCAAACTGGGGCATAAAATTTTCTTTGTTTTGTCTATTTTGTTAAAATCAGGAGCCCGCCTGGAGAACAGAGTTGTACCTTTCAAGTTTCAGAAGTCAGGAGTCTGCCTGGAGAACGGAGGCATACGTTTCAAGTTTCAGAAGTTAGCAGCCCGCCTGGAAAACAGAGGCATACGATTAAAGTTTTGAAGTCAGGAGCCCGCCTGGAGAACAGAGGTGTACCTTTTTAGTTGTTGAAATCAGGAGCCCGCCTGGAGAACAGAGACATACCTTTTAAGTTTGGAAGTCAGGAGCCCGCCTCGAGAACAAAGGTGTACATTTTAAAGTTTTGAAGTCAGGAGCCCGCTTGGAGAACAGAGGCGCACCTTTTAAGTTTTGAAGTCAGGAGCTCGCCTGGAGAACAGAGGTGTACATTTTAAAGTTTTAAAGTCAGGAGCCCGCCTAGAGAACAGAGGCATGCCTTTTTAAGAGTTCAAAAGTCAGGATTCTGCCTGGAGAACAGAGGCATACCTTTTAAGTTTGGAAGTCAGGAGCCCTCTTAAAGAACAGAGGCATACCTTTTAAGATCAAAAAGTCAGGAGCCTGCCTGGAGAGCGGAAAAATACAGTTCAAGTCAAGAAGTCGGCGCAAGACAGCAACAAAAGGATTGTTGTAGGGAAATACAAGGCGACAAGGCAACAACGATCACAGAACAAGTTTGAAAATAAGTCTTTGTAATTCATAGCCTAGTCTAGCTTCTTTGTTTTTCTTTTAGCATGGTGTAATAAGGGGTTAGCAAGTAGCAGCAACAGCAGCAACAACAACAGTAAACACAACTTCATGGTAGTCCCAACCACCAAAATTTCTCGAACTACATTGACCTGATTCTTTTTTAGCCAAGGATATGTAGGAAACCTTTGAAGCAAAGGTTCGGTCGAAAATCTTTCAAAAATGCTTCACACGGAGTATTCAAACGGGCAAAAATTGCTTGTATCCACTGACTTTGACTTTGCACGAAAACTCTTCGTGTTTACGAGCAAAGAGGGGCAGTTGTGAGCACGTGATTTTTGCCTCACAAGAATTACTCCCACAAAAATCAAAACAAAAATGTTTGTTTTATTTGTGTAATTTTGTGTATTTTTCGCGATATTTTTAGTAATTGTTTAAATTTGTGTGCGCATGTTTGTTGGTTAAATTAATAAAAAATACAAAAATATGTTGCAATTGTTTTTACAATTCAAATAGATATTTTGGAATTAATCAATAATTAATTATTTTACAAAAGAATGAAAATCATAAAAATAACGTACTTTGCATTTTAAGTGTTTAAATGTCAAATTGTGTAATTTTCTTTTGAATTTAGTATTTAGTTATTTTGTGAAAATTGCCATTTAGAGTTAATTAGTATTTTAGGATAATTTGATCAAAAAATTAATTTAGGTTTGCAATTTTATTTTTATTAGAATTTTAGAAAATAAAACAAAAGGAAAAGAATTGGAAGAAGATGGACTTGGGCCATTTTTGAAATTAAATCCAAGCCTAAATAAAAATACCCACACAGTCCAGCCCAAAACCAACCCCAACCCAATCCGTCTCCAGTCTTGACCAAAACGACACCGTTTCAATCATTTTAATCTGAGCCGTTAAATCTCGCTCATCCAACGGCCTAAAACACACCCTATCACCTGTTTTAGCCCATACCCGTCCCCCGACTCGATCAAACAGGAACTGACCTAGTCCTTAAAGCATCTAAACGACACTGTTTGCCTCAAGTGATTGATCTAGGCCGTTGATCTCAGCTGATCTAACGGCCTGTGTTCAATCATTAAACCCATATAAAAGAAAATCACACACCCCACCCCCCTTAGAATCCCCCTCCTCACAGTCTCTCACATAGCCTCAGAGACCATCTCAAACCCACCATCCTCCGTCATGCACCGCCACCGAAAATCAGCTCACGGCGGCGTCCGGCGTCCAATCAGCCCCAAAAATACACCACAGTACCACCTCAACTTCCTCTTCCCAAATATCCAAACCCCTTCCTTCTAATCACACCAGAGCTCTTCGAATATCGATTTGAAACCAAGACCCTAGCGGCGCCACAATTTCTCTAGTGGCGGCGCCACCTCCCCTTAGCCCCAAATTAACACCCTGAAACCATCTCATCTCCCTCACCCCAAATCCTATACCCTTTTCCCTCGAATCCCTTTGAAACTCGTCGAATCTCAAATCAGAGATGAGACCTGAGTTTGACAAAACCCTAAAAGCCGATGACTGAGCGATGATTAAGACCAAAATAGACCTCGACCATGTGTTTTCATTTGAGAACACATGATCGAGACCCATTTCGGTCAAAATCAAAAGGTGGAAGGTCTAATACGGGTTCAATCATTTGGAGGTAAGTGTCTCAATTTTATTCTTTCTGATTCTTCAACTATCTTCTTCTTCTACTCCTTTCTTGTTTCTTTTCAAATGTTGGTTTGGTCAGTATGTGCTATTATTTTTCTCTGTTTCTTTTAAATTGAAAGATTGGTTATTGGTTTTGTTTAGTCCGCTTTAATTGTTATTTCACTTCTGGTTCGTCTGCTGTTTTTCTTTGAGCAATTCAATTAATTTTGAATTAGACTTATACTATTTCTAATAAGCAGCATATTATTTTCCTTGTGGTGTCTGTTTCTTTGTCAAAAATGATTGTGTTAAATATGTCAAGGGTCGAATCTCAAATATGTTCTCCATTTCCTGTTTCTTGCTAATGTCAGTTTAAGTTGTTCCTGTGTGAGGATTATGTATGATTCCATTATTAACCTATTTAGGTTTCAGAAATTGATACCATTAGTGTATTAATATATGCAAATGGGTATATGCATGCTAGTAAAAGAAAGAATTTGTGAGTTTACACGTCAAAAGGTTTCATGGAAATAGTTTATTAGTTGCTTTGAACCCAAGTCTGAAATCTGACAGAGTTGAGTCCAGGTTAGCAATTGTATTCTTTTTTTTGAAATCATGTGAGTGATAGGTTGGATTCGATGTTGAGCTTCCTGTTTACATTAATGGTGTTGAACCTTTGTTTAGCAATTTAATCCATGTTAAATAATTATTGGGTTTAATGAACCATGTATTAAATAGTTTTGTATAATATGCTTTGGTTTAAAAGTTGGGCCTCAGTTTGGCCCAGTCAACAAGATCTCAATTTCAGGGTCGTTTAGTTATTATTATTGAAACAGTTTCCTTCCTGATAGTTCCATACTATGCCTATTAATCAATAAGTGAACATGTAGATTAAAAAAAAAAAATATATATATATATATATAACATTTGAATTCTATTAAGCTTCTCTTCGATTGATCGGATCCTTCGACTAACTTGTGGTATGCCTTATTAAGCCAACATTTAATTTAAGGCCTTCAAGACTAAAATTGGAACGCCTTTTAAAAGATCAAACCAAGGTGCGCCATGCCCAAAAAAAATGATGATTGCGTAGCATTCTTTTAAAGTTGATCCTTAGATTCCAAGGCATGCCATTTAGCAAATTTCATGGTCCTCGCAAAGTGCAAATGTGTAGTTGCTTTAGGCGCGTATTTAATAAAATTACCTCCCTAAACTCGGATGCACATTTATGTGATCCAAATCCAAATCTCGACGATGTTAAAATATGTCAAAAACTACAGGTGCATTTATGTAACGTGGTTCGAGACATGTTTTAATAACGTTGAAATTTTCTCTAAAAATGAATAAAAGCAGTTAAAACTAAAAATTTGTACATAGGTTAACAATCGTTTAAAAATTAGATAATTCAAGGCGAATATGATAGTTGAGCGACCGTGGTAGAACCAAGGAACTCGAGAATGCCTTACACCTTTTCTCGAGTTAACAGAATTCCTTACTCGGATTTTTGGTGTGCGGACTGTTAAACAGAGTCAATCTTTTCCTCGATTCGGAATTTGAATCGGTGACTTGGGATACCATAAATCTCTCAAGTGGCAACTCTGAATTCTTTAAATAAATAAATCTCGTCTCGGTTGTCGTTTAATTAGAAAATTCCCTTTATTATGCCTTTCCGGGTGTAGTGTGAAAAAAGAAGGTGTGATAGCGGGTACAAGACTGATGTTGAAGATGATGTTGCACAAGCTATTGTGTTATTCGAAGAATCAGTATTGTCTCTGTTCCCTGAATACTGGATCTGGGCGAGAATGATCTCATGACCATTGGTGCCATATGATGATGAGAATGAAGCAGTTGGTAGAAGTTGTGATGGACTGCAATATGTTGGAACAGGCATGTTTGAAGGGAGGGTGGGCAATGGAGCTTCAAAATTAAGGACATGAATTGCTTGCCTAATAGAAGGACTGAATTTGCTATCTGGATGAGCACACCATAAACTAACAATTAACAAGTGCTTCATCTCCATTTCATTGAAATCTGATGAGAGTTTAGGATCAGCTGCTTCGTTAAGATTTCCCATCCCGTAAAGGCTCCAAACCCAATCAACACTCTTCAGCTTTAGGATCAATAGCTTTCCTTCCACAAGCTATTTCTAATGCGACAACTCCAAAGCTATAGACATCTGTTTCCTTGCTAGCTTTGCCAGTGATGAAACATTCCGGGGCCATCTAGCCCCTTAAAAAATTATACATTTTTGCCGCTATCAGATGTAAATATTTTCGACCGCGGGGTAAAAGTGATCTTTGCCCCAAAAAGTACCACGTTGATTATCAAGAACGAGGGATTCCCAGAACCTCTACAACGTTGTACTACTACAGTTTTCATATTCATTTCATTTCATCTTAAACTAAAATACGTATATGATGACACCATATTTTATGTAAAAACTTCCTGATTCAAGCCGATTGTAATCTTTCTTAATTTACGCATATGTGCTCAAATTATTATAAGCATGCATGCACTGATTTTGATAGACATCTCGAATGTATGATGAACCAAAAGCAATTTCTATTTCCAGACTAAAGATCAAATGATTTGGATCTCGAACATATTGCTCACTTTAGGAGAGTTATTTGCATTTTGCACTCCTAATGTATTTGGTCTTTTATGATTTGCAGCTTTTTTTAACGAGAAAATCTCACTTTATACCCATTAATTCTAAATCATTTACCCTTTAATGCTCAGATCCAAACTATTTACGTCAATGAGTTTATATTTGGCAAGTAGTAGTAAAAGTAAAAGCAGAAAAAGAAGGGAAAAATCTGACCTTTGAAATAGAGGGGAATGAATCTCTCGATTATATCTGTTTTTTTTGTTGGTGATTGTGTTCCAAAGGTTTGGACTTTAATTTCTTAAAGTTATTTTATAATTTGAAGATAATAAGGAATGGACCTGGTTCTTTGCAGTGGGCACCTTATTAGAAGCAATGACCGGAGCTTTAATTGCAACATTCATCATTATTGGGCTTGAAGCTTTTGAATATTTTGAAGATTTCTTGTTTGATTCAAAGTGGGTTCTATTAAATATTGCTTATAATACCTTCTGGAAGTTCATACTGAAATTTGATAGCATTCGGAGCTGATTTGAGGTGATTGAGATCGAAATTTTCAGTTGAAAATCGAAGAACACAGCTACAGTATATCGATACGGTATACAATATGCTGTAGGAGTTATAGCTATACTGCAACAGTATACTATTATAGTTTATAATATACTGTAACTATATATTGTAATAATCGAAGAAGAACACAATTACCTAACAGTATACCGTTGCAGTATACAGTATACAATAGGAGTATATAGTTATATTGCAACAGTATACTATTATAGTATACAATATATTGTTATAGTATACTATAATAATATGCAGTATATTGTAACAATATGCTGTAATAATCTCCAGAAAGTTGTATGATTAATGATCACCCATCCATTGTTACAGTATTGTTACAATATTGTTACAATACTTAATAGTTTAATAAATGGATGATCAACCATCCATTGCAGTATATTGTAACAATATACTGTAACAATGACTTATTGCAAAGCTAGAATTATTTCTAAAAACACTAATCTTCCTGATTACTGCCATAGGCACATGCCCTAACCGCTTGTGCCAAATGCCTGCATTCAACTCTCCAGAAACTGCCATTGCTTTTGCTTCTCTAGCAAACTGTTTCCTTTTCCTTGAGCTGAGGACATATAAGCCATCTTCTTCCTTACCAGTCTCCTTCACCCTAGCAGTGAAGAGATCCTGAAAGACAAAGAAGTTGGGAAAAAACATGGCACAACAGTTCAAAGCCTTTCTTAGTTTGGACACAGAGAGAAGATTAAACTTAAAGTATGGTACACAAAGCACATCCTCAATCAAGTCACCTCCTGCTAAGTGACAATCCCCCACTTGAGTGATACTTGTTGATTCTCCATTAGGCAGCTGAACTTTCCCATAATTTCCTACCGACACACCATTTTTCAGTGTAGATTCATCATTAGCCATGTGATTTGTTGCCCCTGTATCTAATATCCATCTTAGTATATTCAAATTATCAGATAAAATCTTACCTGCCATGTTTGCACTAGCCTCAGATACTTGAGACTTGTTCAATAGTGTTAATATTTGATTGTTCTGTTCTGCAGTGAAGAATGGAGCTAAAACTTGTCCATTTCCTTGTTGTTGTTCACTACTAAGTACATGATGACCCTGTGCAATGTTCTGCTGCTGCTGATTGAGAACAAGGTCAACTACATGATTGCCTCCTATGACTGCATTTGCTTTCTTCTTCCCTTAAAATCAGCCGGATAACCTATTATCTTATAGCAGATCTCCTTAAGGTGACCTTTCATTTTACAAAACTCACAGTGCATGAGCTTGTAGCAATTCTACCTGTTATGCCCTTTCATATTGCAAAAATCACAAAATATAGGAAAATTCCTTCTAAGTTTTTGAGTTCCTCTCATATTAGCAGTAAAGAGTGTAGTGGGATCAATGTGCTCACCTAACCCATAACCACCACCAGATACTAATTTTTGGCTTTCATCTTGAACAATTAAAGCAAATGCTTGATTTACAGACGGTGTTGGAGACATTATTAGAATTTGTCTGCGAGCTTGACTATAACCATCGTTTAGGCCCATTAGAAATTGCAATAACCTTTGAATTGTCAGATGAGTAACAAAGTCCTTGGACCTATCACAGCAGGAAGGTACAGGCATGATAGAATCGATTTCATCCCACAGATCTTTCAATTTAGAGTAATAAACAGAGACAGGTAACATACCTTGAGTCAATGTAGCAACTTCCTTATGAAGATGATAAATTCTAGTGAGATTTACTCTATCAAATTTCTCCTTTAAATCATTCCAAATAGAATAAGCATCAGGACGAAAAAGTATACCGCTAAGAAGCTCCTTACTTACATTGCTCGTAATCCACGATTTCACCAAAGCATTGCACTGATCCCATTGTTTCTCCAGATCCTTGCCAACAGTAGCTCGACGAACAGTGCCATCAATAAATCCTAGCTTATTTTTGCATTCCAGCGCCAACAACATCGCTCGACTCCAAATACTGTAATTCTCCATTCTGATGAGCAAAATACCGGTTTGTACCACTCCCGGCGAATCCGATGGTTGTAGATACAATGGGTGGTTGTGATCAATTGTACTAGAGGTAGATTCAGCAGTAGAATTCACCATAATTGCAAAATTAGGTTTTCAAATGAACTTCAAAAATAAAGAATTTCTCGATTTCCTTTCTAAATCACTGAAGAAAATCCCTAAATTCTCTCAATTAGAAGCTCTGATACCATGTTGAATTACTCAATGAACACCAGTTCAATGTGTGCATGTGAGATTGAGAGTGAACAGAAGTGAAAATGAAAACAGAGGAAGTGAGTTACAACAGAGCTGCGGAAGAAAAATGATTTTCTCTCTCTTACATTTACAATGTGTAATACAAGTATTTATACAATTAACTAACTGTGGTTAACTATAACTACCAACTAACTATAGTTAAGTTAACAACAAACTAGCTATAGTTAAGTAACCCAACTAACTAAGTACAATGTGTACTAGCACTATCTTCTACAGTTTCCTACCATTTCAAGCAAAGTCCATATTTTCTAAAAGGTGGTGGTCTCTACTTATTTTGGCAATCCGCCCGCGGGAGGGGGGATGTATCGTTTCTCCCCAAACCAACATAGACAAACGCACTTCAGCATGGCAACTAAAATGAAAGGGACAGTTAAACAAGACAAACGAAGAACTTTAGAAAAGTGAGCAAATCAGAGTCATCATTCTCACCTTTACATGATTTGCTAATTGCAACAACCTTTCCTACACAATTGTTTGGCAATAAAGGGACTAACCTCTTTGGCTCTTTCATATATTTACGTTATGCACCAACTGGAACGATCTTCTCCCATTCCCTGAAGCAGCCATGGCACATTTCCAGATCACAACTGATACCACTTCAACAAAATTAGGCCCTTGTACAAAATCACTGCCATTATTAGCCTTGAGCGATGCTATAGTATAATCATCGAAGGCAAACTTTTTATTGACATTTTGTTCATCATATTCGATTTTGATTATTTTTAACCTCATAGACCGCACAATGTGGCACAATCAACAACTTTGTGAGAAGCACATATACCAATAGCCAAACTTCGACATTCAAAATAGTGACTTGAACAAGCAAAGGATATAATATAAGGTTGAATCAGGCAGTAACAACGACACCTCTTCAACAGTACATGGGGAGAATTTTTTATTGACATCTGCAAGCTTTCTAAGAACATCTTCCAACCGATAGTTATGAGCAACAACCTCTGTTGGCCCAAATAAAGGTTGGTTTTGAAGACTGACAAAGGAACTCATGATGAACTAGGTCCATCCAGTGGTCCATCCCTCAGTGTACAAAAACGGGCAGATTCAAGCATGCGGGTTTCACGTGAAGGAGATAAGCTTAACCTGGTGTATTTAATATCTCCTGGTCGAAAAGGTTGCATAATTGATAAGGAGAAGGACTCATTAATCAAAGAGAACACTATTCAAGATAGGGAAGGAGTTAGAAGTTGAAATCAACTAGAACTCTTCTACCAAGGAAGAGTTGCATTAGAACTCTAGTTATTTCTTCATCTACTAACTCTATAAATTGCAGGATGTTCTCACATTAAAGGGTTGCATAAAAACGCAGAAGTTAAACGTGAATTGGGAGAAAAATAGCAAGGCTTTTTGCAAGCAATTCATGTGTGATTCAAGTGTGCAAACGTGAAGCTACATGAACAAGATTGAAGAACCAGCTCCATAAAGAGTTTTATGTGTCTTTTTTTATTTCTAGTTCAATTGTAGTAGTTGTTTTAAAGTTGTACCTTTCCAGCTTTCATAGAAGCAATTGTATTAGGTACTTTGAGTATTCAAGTTAGAGTTAACTTGAAGTTGTCGCAGCAGTTAGAGGCTGGTTGCTATAACGGGATTAGAGTTAATCCTTAAGTTTACAAAGAGTTTTGTAAATGCAGTTTTGGCTCAGTGAGTTTAGTGGAAGTTTGGAAAAATTCTACTGAGTAGTAGATCGTAGTTTTTTCACCTTTTGAGCCAGGTGTTTTCCACGTAAAAATCTATGTGTTCTTTATTTTATGTACTTTTAATTCCGCAAACAGCAGTCGTTAGTACACCTAGAAGAACCAGGTCCTTCCAGAAGCAGTTTAAGCAAAAATTGGGTACCACACAAATCACACCCCCTCTTGTATGGTATTGACGTTTAGAACATCAATTGGTATCAGAGCAGGTTATCCTTGAAGAGGCTAACACCTTAGGAAAAGATCAAGATGAGTGCACCACCTGGGAACTTGGAAGGGCAATTTACTGATAGGCCTCCACTCTTTAATGGCCACTACTACTCTTGGTGGAAAAACAGGATGAAAGATCACATCATAGGAGAAGAGTATGAACTTTAAGCATAGTCATTGATGGTCCTCTAGAAACTACAAAGAAGAATGTTGAAGGAGTGGATGTGCCAGAGACAAGAGCTGACTGCACTGCTGAGGACTTAAGGAAGTGGGAAAAGAATGCAAAGGCCAAGAAATGGCTTGTGTGTGGACTTGGTCCAGACGAGTACAGTAGAATTCAAAGCTGTACCATTGCTAAGTAAATCTGGGACACTTTGCAAGTGGCTCATGAAGGAACACCTCAAGTGAAGAGGTCCAGAGGAACACTGCTATATTCTCAATATGAGAATTTCACCATGAAGGAAGGGGAAACCATCCCAGAGATGTATACAAGGTTCACCACATTAACAAATGAACTTAAGTCTCTTGGAAGGGTTATTCTTGAAGAAGACAAAGTTGAGAAGATTTTGACAAGGGTACTGCCAATCTCTTGGGAAAGCAATATCATAGATATTCAGGAATCAAAGAACATTGCCACTCTTAAATTGGATGAGCTAATTGGAAATCTCACTGCCTATGAACTTAGAAGGCAAACCATGAAGATGGATGCACCCAAGAAGGAAAAGAGCATGGCATTCAGAATCGCTGAAGGTGCTGATCTAGAGGAGGATGAAAAGACCATGATCACAAAGGATTTCAAGAAGTACCTAATGAGAAAAAATGGTCCTTCGAGAAGTGGAAGCTACAACAAACTAAGGGTTCCTGAAAAACAAACCAATTGTCACACCTCATTTTTTACACACCTACCCCGAAAGATAATGTATAAGGAAGTTTTTCCATTTAAAGTGACATTATTCGAAATGGAATTATTTATTTATTTTTAGAGTCGCCACTTGGGATAGGATTGGCTTTTGGGTGTCCCAAGTCACCAGTTTAACTTAAATCCCAAATCGAGGAAATTTGTCGACTTCCCAATTGGAGTCTGCGAACCAGAAATTCTGAATAAGGAATTCTATTGACCCAAGGGAAGGTGTTAGGCACCCCCGGATCCCGTGGTTCTAGCACGGTCGCTTAAATTATTATAAATGGCTAAAATTTGATTTGTATACATGCTCCAACCTATAGTGCAATTTTATAATTATTTACCGCTTTTAATTATTATTTTTACGAAAGTGAACGTCGTTTAAAAACGTATTTTCGGATCACATCACATGAAATGCACCCGGATCCTCGACACATTCGTATTCAAATTTTTTGGATTTAGATTTGGGTCGCATGAAATACGCACCCGTATTTAGGAAGGTAAAATTATTAAAAGCGCGCCTAAAGTGACTAACGTCTTTTTAACTTTGCGAAGGGCCGTGAAATTCGCTAAACGGCACGCTCCGAATGCTAAATATTTTTAATTAGGCAATTAATGAGGGCCCTATAATTTGTATATTTTTGTTTGGCAAGACTCGTCTCACTTTTATTATTTAAAGGTCAACCTAAAGAAAACTAAGATTTTCTATTTTTACTTTGTCTCTAAAAAGGTCCAATTAATTCGTATTTATAAATTCGGGCCTCGAGTTCAAGTCCGAATTCAAATAAAAGGGAGGACCCTCTTAGTTTGGACCCGCTACCTAACTCGAGAATCTAAATTTATAGTTACCAATTAATTCCCCATATTTCTAATATAATTTAAAGGATTCTCGACTTGGAGCAATTTTTTGGGCCTTAAAGGTTTGACCCAGGTCTAATATATGAAGCTATCCAATAACTGGACTTCAACAATGCCCAATCATGAGCAATTAAGTAAGCAGTGGGCTCGTTTTCACAGCCCAAATGTCAGGAGCCCAGGCTTGGAAAATTTTGAGGCCTTGTAGATTTCCTTTTTGATTTTTACTTTCAGTTTACTTGTATGGCACTCAGACTCATCCGAAAAAATGACTATGTGAGCAGAACACTATAACCTTCTAATGTAAACAAAAACAGTAAGAATTTTTCAAACCTCTAATTTTTAAACCTGAATTCTCAAACAAATTGAATTTGCAATGAGATTATGAACATGTGAACACCTAATCCTATATTAGCGAAAGCATGTGATTCATTTGCAATCAAATTCCTACCAATACCATTGATAAAACAGATTTTATGCTATCTATTCACAATCATTGGGATTTCCAGTTGTTAATATAAAATTATTCCCCATAATGGCATACAAAAACCCAAATACTCACACATAGTACCTTGTTTTGAAAAGGAGACTATAAAACACAAATACATATAATTCCCAACTGTTTACTCAACTGGAGCTATAATTCCTTAATAGTTCCTTAATTCTAACCAAACACAAAGTTCTATCACAAATACACAAATACGCATGATATCACAAAAGTCCAATAGTCCAATTATACAACCTGAGATTCAGGTAACGTTCAGCTACTAAAAAACTGAAATTGAACTAAGCTAAATTGACATAAACATCAGGCAAAACAACCACAGGGTTTCCATTTCAATTTCGTAGACCAAGCATACAACAGGTGTAGGGTTTGTACCTGGAGATTGAAGCAAAGTAAAGGACAGGGTCAGCAGCAGTTGAATTCAACAACAGACTTAAACACAGCAATCCAGTCAAAAACCCAGGAATGAGTTCAGCAATCCAGGAGTAATTCGAAATCAGTCAAAAACCAGGAAAAACTTCCAGTAATTAGAAACACCCAAAATAGCTCTAATAGAACCCCAAATGACTTGTAATTGAGTCTAAAACACTGGCGATTCAAATTAACTAGCTGAAATATCAATGTAATAGTATTTTTTTTGGATTTTCAATTGTGTTTTTGTATGTTTTTGGATTTTTGGCAGGAATTAAGATCTAAAACTGAAGGTTCATACTACAGGAATTCAGATTTGAACTCCTTTTGATTTTTGAAATTCAAATTTGAGTTTCAGCTTTTAAGAAGAGAATTTTTGGGAAAAATTATAAGCTGGAAAGTTTTAGGAATTTTCAGAGGTCTAAACTTGTAATTCAAGGCACTAGACATGCCTTTTATAGGCAGAAAATGGGGCAGAAGGTTCTGGAAATTTTTACTAATTTTCCCCCCTTTTTATTTTCAGAAATTGTACCTTAATCCCTAATTTTATGGCTTGTTTCCCAAGTTACTGCATTAAGAATGCAGAAACTTACACTAAGGCCCCTTTCTAGAAAGCCCTAGGGTGTTCTTCTACCTATGGAATACCTACACTACCCTTATTTGGGTTCTGAAATTACTGGTTCTTAACAAACCAGCCCATTTTGGATGCCTAAACTACCCTTGATTGCCCCTAGAATTACTAACCAAACCAAACCCCATTTGCCTTAGTTAAAATTTAACTACAGTTAATCCTAGTGAGTCTAAATCAGCTATAACCAATCACCAAAACCTAATTAACTTTGAAACTAAACACTAGATTAAAGAACATTTATCAATCAACTAATTTGGGAATAATTGTTGCATAAACTAATTGCTGAAACAATCATTAATTTGAAATTTACGACTAAACTAATAGAAAACTTAAAAACAAACAAAATCTAACAAGAAAAATCCAAGAATATATAGAATCATCAATCAAATCGTCAAACTGAAACTAAGTTAAAAAATTAGAATTTCAAACCCAACCAACTTATTACTAATCGAAAGAAAAATATGCTTGAACTATTTTGACTAATCAGAGAATAAAACAAATTCATGCTACTGACTTAAACAAATCAAATAGAGCAAAACAAATGGGAACAAAAAGTAAACTAATCAAAGATAACAAACAGGGCCTAATTTTGTTAACAAACGGGATCTAATTAAACATGTTTATTATTACAAAGAAAAAAAACAAATGAAAAGGAAAACGAACTCACTGATTTTCGGCTTCTTTGGGCAGACCTTGAGTTTGACGGATTTCTTTGACATTTTGGATCATAACTGCCTTTAATCATGTGTTTTCTTACAAAAACACATGATAAAGGGCTATTATAGCCCAAAATCAAAAGAAATCCCCAAAATTATGGAATTAGGGTTTCTGGACATTTTTTATTTGAAATTCGAGGGATTCGGTGGTGATTTGAGGGAAACAGGCCATGGATTTGTGAAGAGGGAGACGAGAAGGTTATGTGGTGAAATTTGGGGCCGTTTGGATGAACTAAGGTTTTGGACGGATTTTAGATTTAATATTCGAGAAGATTGTCTAGGAATTGAGGGATGGTATTTGTGGATTTGGAAAGAGGAGAAAAAGGGGAGCTTGTGGTGAAATTTTGGGCGGATTTCGAGCATCGCCGCCAGCAGAGGCGATTTCCGGCCGGCGGCGGATGGCGGAGATGCGACGGGGTGACGGTGGGCGGAGGTGGTGTCACATGAGACGGGGGAGGGTACGAGGAAGATGGGGTTTGTCTAGGGTTTGATAAAAAATTTTGGACAGTTTTATTAATTATGATGAACAAATCTGGGCCGTTAGATTTGAGGGTATGGACGAATGAGATTAACTGATGCCAAAACGACGTCGTTTTGAATACGGGGTGGGGGGGAGGCAGGCCGGGTTAATGGGCGTGGGTTTTGGGCTAAACAGGCGGATCTGGGGGGGTTTTTTGGTTTGGGCTAAGCTAATTTTGGCCCAACACTTGGTCTTCTCTCAAGACCATACTTTCTTTAATTTTTTTTTTATTCCTTTCTTTTTCCTTTTTGTACCTATTTTTGCATTTTACTTATTACTTTTGGATTTTATGATTTTATTACGTAAAATAAAAGACCCAAATAAAATCGAAGATGATACTAATTAACTAATTCCTAATTCAAGAGGAAACAAGATCAAAAAATGTAAAATGTAAAATTTAAAATTTCAAAAAGACTATTTTTGTTATTTTTCTCTTGTGTTAGTAATGTTAATTGACTAAAAACATAAAGTCGAATTCTAAATGCAAATATACTATTTTTGTACTTTTTGTGAATTATGGAAACTAAAATACACACAAAAATGCAAACAAGACACAAAATTATGCAATTATTTCAAATAACAAAGAAAAATCCTAATTCTAAGGAATTTATAGGAGTAATTTAAGCGTGGCAAAAATTACGTGCTCACAGCTTTCCCTCTTTGCTCGAAGGCACAGAGAGTTTTCGGGCAAAGATAAATGAGCACCATGAAGGATTTTTGCCTGCTTAGCACTCCATGAGAAGCATTTTTGAAAACCGTCTGACCGAACCCTGCTTCAAAGGTTGCCTACATATCCTTGGCTATAAAGGAATCAGGTCAGTGTAGTTATGAAAAGTTTGGTAGCTGGGACTACTAGGAGCTGTGACTGTCACTGCTGTTGCTGCTGCTACTGCTTGCTGACCTCCTTATTACACCAAAAGGAAAACCAAAGCTAAGCTAGCTATACCTATCAACTATGAGTTACAAGATTCCTATCTATAATTCTCTTGAAACTTGATCTTGAGTCTTAGATGATTTTGCTGTGGACTTCGATTTGAATCTTGATGCTCGCAAGTTGTAGGTGTTTACTTCTTCATGCAGCATTAGGTCAAAATAGGATCAGCAGAGCTTGTGATTTCAATCAGATCTTGAGCAATCCGCGCCTTTGCTTGCTTAACATTGGAGTTCATTTCTTTTCGTTCTTTTCTTCTTTTCTTGACTCTGAATTGAGATTTATTTCATTGGTCATCTCGCACCTTGTGTCTTGAGGTCGACATACTTAAGATACCAAAACAAACAAACAAACGAAATTTTCTGCCCCAATTTTCACTAGGAAAATTTCGTGAGTTAGTTGTGACGCATATCTAAGCAATCAGAATTGTGTATTTTGTGAATGGATCCAGGTTATGCTGGAAAATGAGCGGGTTATGCCGGAAGAGAAAAAAGGATCCTCGGTTTTTGGCCGGAATTGGGAAAGAAAAAGCTTCTCGGTTTTTTTGCCGGGAGATCCTCGATTTTTGGTCGGGATTTGGAAAGAAAAAGCACGTCGGTTTTTTAGCCAGGAGATCCTTGGTTTTTTGGCCGTGATTTGGAAAGAAAAAGCTCCTCGGTTTTTTGGATGGGATTTGGAAAGAAAAAGCTCCTAGGTTTTTGGGCCGGGATTTGGAAAGAATAAGCTCCTCGGTTTTTTGCCTGGGAGATCCTCGGTTTTTTGGCCGAGATTTAGAAAGAAAAAGCTCCTCGGTTTTTTGGCCGGGAGATCCTCGATTTTTTGGCCGGGATTTGGAAAGAAAAAGCTCCTCGGTTTTTTGGCCGGGAGATCCTCGGTTTTTTGGGCATGATTTGGAGAGAAAAGGCTCCTCCATTTTTTGGCCGGGAAATCCTCGGTTTTTTGGTCGGGATTTGAAAAGAAAAATTTCCTCGGTTTTTTGGCCGGAAGATCCTCAATTTTTGGCCGGGATTTGAAAAGAAAAAGCTCCTCGGTTTTTTGGCCGGGAGATGGAAAGAAAAAGCTCCTCGGTTTTTGGCCGGGAGATCCTCGGTTTTTTGGCCGGGAGATCCTCGGTTTTTTGGATGGGATTTGGAGAGAAA
Organism: Nicotiana glauca; assembly: GCA_026770625.1. Taxonomy (NCBI): domain Eukaryota; kingdom Viridiplantae; phylum Streptophyta; class Magnoliopsida; order Solanales; family Solanaceae; genus Nicotiana; species Nicotiana glauca. The sequence goes on from MU707500.1 coordinate 61,344, forward strand.
AGGTCCTCGGTTTTTTGGCCGGGAGATCCTCGGTTTTTTGGCCGGGATTTGGAAAGAAAAATCTCCTCGGTGTTTTGTCGGGAGATCCTCGGTTTTTTGGCTGTAATTTGGAAAGAAAAAGCTCATCGATTTTTTGGCTGGGAGATCCTCGGTTTTTTGGCCGGGATTTGGAAAGAAAAAGCTCCTCGGTTTTTGGCTGGGATTTGGAAAGAAAAAGCTCCTCGGTTTTTTAGCCGAGAGATCCTCGATTTTTTGGCCGGGATTTGGAGAGAAAAAGCTCCTCGGTTTTTTAGCCGGGAGATCCTCAATTTTTGGCCGGGATTTGGAAAGAAAAGGCTCCTATGCTACTATGATTTGTTCTTCTTTTGGGGTTTTCATTTTCATTTCTTTTTTTCTTCTTCTTCTTCTTTTTCTTTTTCTTTTTTTCTTCTTCTTTTATTTTCTTTTTGATTTAGCAAAATGCATGAAAGAATTTTGGGGAAACTCTCTTTTTGGTCATTTTCCTGCTGCAAAGCTATTTCAGCGCTTGCACATTTCATTTCTTTTTGGGCTGCACCTGCTTCTTGCACGGTTTCTTTGAATGGAACCTGTTTTCAACAAAGAACACTTTGTTAGTTTGAAACAGTGGTTGGTTTTGTTGCCTAGATCATCCCAATTTCTCAATCCCGACCCCCTTTTCGTTGAGAACTTTGCTGCTTGTTGTCCTTGAGGGTGAATCTCTTTTCAAACCGACTGGGTTCAACTCTCAGGGTTTCATTATGGCTTGCCTGTGTGGGCTCTGGCCTTTTCACTTTATTCTGCCGTTGCCTTTGATTTTCTTTCTTTTCCAATGTCTTTGCTTCGAAAGCATCAACCACCATGGTCAGTCGGGATTGGACTGACGCACCCATGGAGGCTGGGTATTTTCTTTGGCTTTTGCTAGCGGAGCCCTGTGAAACCGGTCCTGCCACCTTTTATTTGCAGTAATTCCGGAAATAGAGTTAAACCGAAAGGGATTCAAAGAAGAAATATACGAAAGGCAAGCAGATGAGTTTAAAGAGAAGCGTCCCTTTCGGGGGAAAAGAAGGACTTATCTGGGGTGTGCATGTTGGCTTCAAATGAACATGACATGCTTCTTGGACTGGACGCCCGACCCACACAAACTCTCCAACTTCTTGTAAACCCATTGATCCTCATTTCAAAATCAGGGAACCTTGCCAGGACTTTTTTAGTGGTGATATGTCTTCTTTTCGGCCGACAGCACCCTTTGCGGGTTTTCGCCAATCGACCTCTCTTATTTCTCTTCTCACCGTCGCCTGATAGTGCTTTTTCCGAGTTTTCACTAAGCTGACTCTCTCATTTTCATTTTCTCTACTCAACATCGCCTTATGGTGCCAGAAGGTTTTCACCGATAAGACTCTCTCATTTTATTTCTCTCAATTTGAATTGTATCAGATTCCAACAATGACATTTTTCGCTTCCGTGCCTTTGCCAATTGATCGAAAGGACTTGAACAAGGTTTTTGGGTAAAAAGGATTTGGGAGGAACTACAACTTTGGAACTGTTTCGGCGGATTCGTAGCCGAACCATCTTATTATCTGCCCGAGTTTCAATTTTGGGGAAAATTGGGATTTTTGTTTGATGTGACTGAACCTCAGGGAGAGGCTGCCTACGTATCCTTTCGGAATCAAGTCAAACATAGTTCAGGGAAAGTAATTTTTTTTTGTTTTTTTTTACTTCCAAGTTCCAAAGAGGGTAGCCAAAGAAGGGTAACCGGCTCAAAGGGTTTACGAAGGATTGATAGTGTTTGGGGTAGCAAGAAAGAAAGCCTTCGTCATCTCAATTACACAAAAGCTATCAAACCAGGAGGCCTAGACATAATACCTTTTGACTGCATCCGCATTGACTGCTGTTTCAGGATCATTTCCTTCGACGTCTCCTAGATACAGTGCTCCTTTTGGCAATATCTTTCGGATTATGTATGGACCTTTCCAATTCGGAGCAAACTTTCCTTTTGCTTCCTGGTGAATGAGGGAGAATGCGTCTGAGCACGAGCTGTCCCACTTCAAAATTCCTGGGACGTACTTTCTTGTTGTAGGCGTGGGCCATCTTTTGTTGGTACAACTGCTCGTGGCGAACTGCCGCCATCCATTTTTCATCAATTAATTACAACTGCTCTAGCCGTGTTTTGACCCACTCACTGTCCTTAATTTTTGCTTCCACAATTATGCGAAGCGAGGGATTTCTACTTCCGCAGGTATGGCTGCTTCAGTTCCGTAAATCAGTAAGTACGGGGTCGCTCCGATTGATGTACGCACTGTGGTACAATACCCGAGTAATGCAAAAGGCAACTTTTCATGCCATTGCCTAGAGCTTTGAATCATCTTCCTCAAAATCTTCTTGATGTTCTTATTTGCTGCTTCAACGGCACCATTGGCTTTTTGCCGATAAGGAGTAGAGTTTCTATGTGTTATCTTGAATTGTTCACATACCTCTCCTATTAGACAACTGTTTAAGTTTGCAGCATTGTCGGTAATGATTGTTGCAGGAATGCCAAAGCGGCAAATGAGATTGGAGTGCACAAAGTCTACCACAACTTTCTTAGTGACCGATTTGAGACTGATGGCCTCAACCCATTTTGTGAAGTAATCGATTGCAACCAATATGAATCTATGCCCATTTGAAGCTTTCGGCTCGATTGGCCCAATGACATCCATACCCCAGGCAACAAACGGCCAAGGTGCTGACATCGGATGAAGCTCTATTGGAGGTGCATGAATCAAATCACCGTGCACCTGACATTGATGGCATTTCCGAACAAATCTGAAGCAATCCTTTTCCATGGTTATCCAGTAATAGCCTGCTCGCAGAATTTTCTTTGCCAACACATAACCATTCATATGAGGTTTGCACACCCCTGCGTGCACTTCATGCATAATTCTTCCGGCTTCCTTGGCATCAACACATCTTAGCAGATTGAGGTACGGGGTCCTTTTATACAAAACATCACCGCTTAAGAAGAAACCACTCGCATGCCGTCTAATGGTTCTCTTCTGATCTCCAGTGGCTTGCACTGGGTACTCTTGCATTTTCAGAAACCTTTTGATATCATGATACCATGGCTAAGTGCTAGGTTCTACCTCGACCGCATTACAATAACCGTGTTTTTCTTTGATTTGAATTTCCATAGGATCAATATGAGCATTGCCCGGGTAAGGCAGCATTGAAGCTAGAGTGGCGAGTGCATCAGCTAGTTCATTGTGACACCGAGGAATATACCTGAACTCTATCAACTTGAAGCATTTGGTGAGGTCCTCCACATGTTGCCGATAGGGAATGAGCTTAACATCTCGAGTCTCCCATTCTCCATGTGCTTGCCGGATAATCAAAATGGAGTCCCCCATGATAAATAAATCTTCAACATCTTGGTCAATTTCCATATTCATGCCCATAATGCAAGCTTCATACTCATCTGTATTATTTGTGCAGAAGAATCGGAGCCTAGCCGTGGCTGGGTAGTGCTGGCCACTGGGTGATATCAACATTGCCCCAATGCCTACACCTCTAGCATTTACTGCTCCGTTAAAGAACATTTTCCAGGCACGCCTATCCTCAGAGATGGTTTCTACTGAATTTACCTCTTCATCTGGGAAGTATGTGCTCAATGGTTGGTATTCCTCGTCAACCGGGTTTTCAGCCAAATGATCTGCCAACGCCTGGGCTTTCATCGCCAGTCTATGTCAAATTCCGTGAGCAAGATTTGCCATTTTGCCAGTCTCCCAGTGGGCATCGGTTTTGGAATATATACTTCAGAGGATCCAACCTGGTTATGAGGTAGGTAGTATGGGCTTGGAGATAATGTCTCAACTTTTGAGCGACCCACATCAAGGCACATCACGTTCTCTCCAACAAAGTGTATTTAGCTTCATAGCCGGTGAACTTCTTACTCAGATAATAAATTTCCTGCTCTTTCTTGCCGGTTATGTCATGTTGCCCGAGGACACAACCGAAAGAATTTTACAAAACCGTCAGATATAAGAAGAGAGGTCGCCCAGATTCCGGTGGGACCAACACTGGAGGATTTGACAGATATTCCTTAATTTCGTCGAAAGCCTCTTGACATTCAGATGTCCATTTGATTGCTGCATATTTCTTCAACAGTTTGAATATAGGCTCACATGTGGTAGATAGTTGAGCGATGAACCGACTGATATAGTTTAGCCTGCCCAATAAGCTCATCACGTCCTTCTTAGTTCTTGGAGGAGGTAGATCTCGAATAGCTTTTATCTTTGTTGGATCTAACTCAATACCTCTCCTACTGACTATGAAACCCAGGAGCTTGCCTGATGGGACTCCGAAGGCATATTTGGCCGGATTTAGCTTCAAATCATACTTGCGCAGCCGTTCAAAGAACTTTCTCAGGTCTCGAACGTGGTCACTCTGAGTTCGGGATTTAATGATTACATCATCCACATACACCTCTATCTCCTGGTGCATCATATCATGGAAAATGGCAGTCATGGCTCTCATGTAGGTTGCCCCGGCATTGTTTAGCCCAAATGGGATGACCCGATAACAGTAGGTACCCCAGGGTATAGTGAAAACTGTCTGTTCGACATCTTCTTCATCCACCAACACCTGGTGATATCCTGCGTAACAATCCACGAAGTACTGTATTTTATGTTTGGCGCAGTTATCAACAAGGATGTGGATGTTAGGCAGAGGGAAATTGTCTTTGGGGCTTGTCCTGTTTAAATCTCGGTAGTCCAAACACACCCAGTTTTTCCCATCTTTCTTTGGCACTGGAACCACATTGGCTAGCCATGTAGTGTATCAGACCACTCGGATTACCCCTCCCCCCTTCAGTTGTTTTGTGATTTCTTCTTTGATCTTATTACTGATATCAGCTTTAAACTTTCTTTGCTTTTGCTGTAGTGGAGGACACTCGGGGTAAATTGGCACTTTGTGCACCACTAGATCCACACTCAGTCCTGGCATGTCGTTATACGACCAAGCAAACACATCTTTAAACTCAAGCAGGAGTTGGTTTATTGCATCTCGAGTTTTCTCATCTGTGTGAATGCTTATTTTGGTTTCCCTTATTTCTTCAGCAGTTCCCAAATTAACCGGTTCAGTGTCATTCAGATTTGGTTTAGGTTTGTTCTCAAATTGTTCCAATTCTCGGTTTATTTCCCTAAAAGTCTCTTCTTCATCATATTCAGGTTCTTGATTCATTATTTCACAGTTAGACAACGTGTTTGAGTCTGGGCATGAAGTCCGCAAGCATCTCATGTTATTTAAAGTCGCATTATTATAACTGAAAAGAAAAGATGAAAAAGGAAAAATGACAAAAATCAGAAAGAATAAAGAGAAAAATGGACGATGAAATATTGATTTTATTTCTTGGAATTTGGAAAGATAACAGGGTTTACATTCATGAATTTAAAAGACAAGAAACTAAAAGAAACATCCGAGTTACACCCTGAAACAACTCGAGATGCAGAAAAGGTGACAGGACTAGTCTACCAGAACTCCCGCCTGATCGGGAATGGCGTAGCCTTCAAATTTTGGAGTTTGGCGTCTAGTCCCATGTAGAGCACCTCAGTGGTGCTAGTCCCTTCCCCTGGCTGGACCATGTTGGTTTCATAAAGCATCTGCCTCATGGCTCCACATATATCTTCTATTTCCTTAGCCGTGAAGACCTCATCGTCTTGTTCTTCACCATACTTAGGATTGACAAAGGTCTAATACAGATGTGGCAATGGTTGCGGCAGAACCCATCTTTCTTTCTTTCTTTCCTCAGCCCATTTCTCATCATCTGGGGTAGGGTGGAAGCCTATCCGGAAATACGTTTCTGTTGCGGGTAGAGTTACCGGCTTGGATATTCCTTGCAAAGCTTTTTCGAACCGTTTTCCTGGTTTGAAACCATGTCTAATAATTTCTTTGGCCACCATGATTGAAGCATTAGATAGGAAAGGCCGGGGGCATGGATGTCCTTCCTCATACTGGTTAGCTACCACAATTTCAAAGGCTTGATAGACAATATGCTCACTTCCCTCCCTCGCCTCCAAGCATGGGATATATGGGTCACGATATATGGACTGCTCACCTTCTCCGTGGACAATGATCTCCTGATCTTCATACTCAAATTTCACCATCTGGTGGAGGGTAGAGGGCACGGCTCCTGCAACATGGATCCAAGGCCTTCCCAGAAGAAAATTGTAAGATGTATCCATGTCTAACACCTGGAAAGTCACCTCGAAAATCACCGGGCCTATGGTTAGTATCAAATCAATTTCACCGATGGCATCCCTTTTAACACCATCGAAAGCTCTCACACAAACATTATTCAGACGAATCCTTCCCGTCCCTATCTCCATTCCTTGCAAAGTGGAGAGTGGGCAGATGTCGACCCCCGAGCCTCCGTCCACCATGACCCATTTGTCGTAGTAACCATCACATTTGACGGTCAGGTGCAATGCTTTATTGTGGGCAGCTCCCTCTAGAGGCAAATCATTTTTACTAAAAGAGAGTTGATTGATGGCAAAGAATCTTTCTGCCATTCTTTCAAGTTGTTCGAACGAAGTCTCAATTGGCACATATGCTTCATTCAGAGTTTTCATAAGGATCTTCTGATGTTCGGCAGATTTGGTCACCAATGACAACAGTTACACTTGCTCAGGACACTTCCTCAATTGGTCTATTGTTTCGTAATCCGGCATCTTCATCTTCTCAAAGAATGCCTCTGCTTCTTCGGCGCTTACTGGCTTCTTAGATGGAAAGCGCTTTCTTGTGGCGTTGTTGACCTCCTGTACATTTGAATATTTTTTAGCAGGGATTGTTCCTGGGAGTTCCCCTGAAATTTCCTTGCCTTTATATGTAACCACTGTTTGTTAGTAGTTCCACGACACTGCAGAGGGGTCGGTCATTGGCTTCTGTGGTGCGCATCCAATAACCACTGGCTTACTCAGCCGATGTGGTTTGATTGTCCTCCGCACCACATAGGCCCTTTTCGGCACATACATTTGTGTCCCCTTCTTCATTTCATACTTCCTCGGAGTGCTCACAACTAGTGGTTTCTCTTGGCGACCTCGCGGAACATAAAGAACCCCGTATTTAGGAGGCACCGGCCCTGTTTTTGTCTCAGTTTTCCTATCAGGCTCAATTTTGACAGCTTTATTCTTCTTCTCCCCTTTTTCCTACTTTGGGGTTGCCTTGGGCTTCCTTTCGGCATTGGCAATAACAATTATGGCTTTCAGTGCCGGATCGAAGTCTTGGTCTTCACAAATCATGCCGATTACCGGCACGTTGTTGTGAGCGGGCAAAGGGTTATTGGTAACATTCGGGGCTTCTTCATCCCTCAACACTATTTTCCCTTGTTCGATCAAATCTTCCACAGCTTTTTTCAATGTCCAGCAGTTGTCAGTACTGTGCCCTTCAGCTCCTGAATGATAGGCACAATGGACACCCCGTTGATAGGTTGGAGATTCCGGGTTCGGCCTATTTTGGGGGATAGGCTGTAGTAGGTTCATCTGGACGAGCTTCGGGAACAAACTGGAGTATGGTTCACCAATTGGTGTAAAATATGGTCATCTAGGTGGTTCCCGAGGGCGGAAATTATTTTGTGGTAATCGGGGATTATATTGGTTTTGGTAAGGAGGCTGGTTTCTTTGGAATGGAGGTGGGTTTCGATTAGCTTGTGGTTGTGGTCGGCCGAAAGGTTGAGCATTCATTACCGCATAAGGTGGGGGAGCATAAGTCATGTTTGTGTGAGGGTAGTAGTGTTGGGGGGTTCTTTCAGAGAACACCGGTCTAGGAGCCCGGTATCTTCTCCCTCCCGATGCTGCCATCACTGTTTCTTCTTTCTTCTTGCCTTTTGCCATTCCTCCACCTTGGATGGCTTGGGAGGTTGCTCTTATGGCTGACTGGCTCAAGATTCTGCCCGTTTTTAGCCCATTCTATACCATCTCTCCGGTTTTTATTGCCTCCGCGAAGGGCTTACCCATAGCGGACATCATATTTTGAAAGTAGTCTGCTTCTTGGTCCTGCAGGAAAACAGTGACCATCTCTACATCATCCATTAGAGGCTTCACTCTTGACGCCTGTTCGCGCCACTTAATTGCATATTCGTGGAAACTTTCTGAGGGCTTTTTCTTTAGATTCGCCAAAGAATTCCTGTCTGGTGCAATGTCTATATTGTACTGAAATGGTCAAACAAAGTATCGGGCGAGATCATCCCAAATATGCCAACGCGAGACATCCTGATCCATATACCACTCTGAAGCGATACCAATCAAGCTTTCCCCGAAATATGCCATTAACAGTTCTTCTTTGCCACCAGCCCTCCATAACTGATTGCAATATTTCTTTAGGAGAGCAATGGGGTCGCCGTGCCCATCGTATTTTTCAAATTTTGGTTTTTTGAATCCTAATGGCAAGTGTACATGCGGGAACATACACATGTATGTATATGAGACGCTCTTCTGCCCGCTCAAGCCTTGCATATTTTTCAAGCTTTGCTCGAGGCTTCTCATTCTCTTTGCCATCTCGTCCAGCTCTAGGGCTTTGGGGGTTTTATCCTGCCCCAGCGTAAGCTCATATGGTGTCTGAGAGTAGGTGTACTGAGGATAATGTGGAGGATCAGCCTGAAAGACGGGATTCTGGAATGTGAAGACCGAGGGGTCAAAAACATGATTTGGCAGTGATGGTTGAGTTGTTGCGGAGGATGGTGGAGCTATGAAGATGTTGGGAGCAATTCCAGACGGGAACACTTGGGGGTGAGCCTCAGAGGGTGTTCCGAAGAAGTTCGCAGTCATAGTAGGTTGCTCCAGAGGAATATTGGGGCGGCTGATAGGGACAGTGGTAGCACCTCCAGATCTAGGGAATAACTCCGGGAATCCGGGGATAGTGCTTGGAGGTTCCTTTCCGTTGTTCCAAGCATCTCACATTTCCATCAATCGCAAGCGCAATATCCAATTTTCTTCAGCTGTATAGGATTCAGAGGCCGGGATCCCAGAGATTGGGCTGTCTTTGGGTATGGGGATTGCAGGCAGGGTCATTTAAGATGACATCTCTGTATTTCCTTTTGATCTGGTGAAATATTGGTGTGAGTCCAGCTTACCACAAACCACCACGGTTTCTAAAATACTCAGCTGGAAATGACAGCAACAACAGTTAGTGTGAAACAAGTAACAGATAGGTAGCTACACATTAGAGTGTGATGCACCTATACAGTTAAATGAATATCTACATGTTTGCTTCAGTTGCATGCGTCATCCCGACTTTTTCTCTTATTCCTTTTCTCTTTTCTTTCTCTTTTTTTTTGTTTTCTCTCACTTTCTTTTCCTTCTTTTCCATTTTCTGCTTTTCTTCCTTTAGCCATGGTTTTTTCTCTCAATGCCTTATTTTCTTCCTTTGTGTTTCTTTTCTCTCTTTTTTTTAATTTATTTCCTCGTATTTCTCTTTTCTCTTTTTCTTAGGATTACGGTCGAATCTTATGTAGATTGCCTACGTATTATGGCCCCACATGAGTCAGACCAAGCGTAGTTCTTGCAAATAAGGTAAAAGTAAGAAAACAAATTTTTGGGATTTTTAATTTTTCATTAATAAACAACGACGATTACAAAAGCTACTAGACTATTTTGTTTGTTTTTCTTTTCTTGAACAACGGAAATTACAAAAACAGACTCAAAAGCAAAAATACAGTCTCGATTAACTAAGAATACATCAAAGCTTCAAATCCTAGGGCCCGCGGAGCATCGTTCGGCATCGCCGCGGGCCTGCGTGCAAGACCCCTTTGCAACTGATCTAAATCATTCATGACCTAGCGAACAAATATCATCACTGAGGCAAAGGACGTGGTAAGACCCATTCGCTCACCGGCCTAACACTTCATGATAATATAGTGGGCAATGCTTCTGATCCTTTCCCTGATTCAGCCCTTTTCTTGGAGGAGTCGGCTTATTTGTTGGGTACGAGCCTCTAGCACCTGAGAGTCCTGGAAGTGCAGGTCTTGTAGCAATTTTATTTCCTTTTCCATCTCGGCAATTAACCCATGGAACTAGTCCCTCTCGGCTTGGAATTCTTTATCCCGCTGGGCTGTCTTTTCTTCCATAGTATTCATTTTTCTCTTCATTTTAGCAACGGTCCCCTCGTAGTTTCTCCTCATTTGTTGCACAAATTGGGCTCTTTATTCAGTCTTCTTGGCCTACTGTTCCCGGAGTCTTGCCATGTTCCCCTCGGATTTTCTAATTCTTCTTGGCAGTCCAAGACTTGTCTCTTTAACCCTTTGATCAACCTTTCATCAGATAGACTTCTTTCTTGGTTCCTGGCATCTATTTTCATTTGCTTAATTTGGGCTTTGAGTGCTTCGTTCTCCTGAGCTAACTTCTTTTATCTCCTTCATCGGCTGCAGCCTGTACACTTTTGTCGAATTGGAGATCTCGGACCTGCTTCTCCAATTGTCCTATTTTAGCTTGGTACTCCCTTTCCTTAGCTTGCCAATCCCATTGAACCTGGACCCCATCGGTGAATTACTGCACGTGTGGCCTTTTAGCGGGTCTCTCTGGGATTTGAAACCTTTTACCAAACCACGTCAGATATTTGGGATCTACCTCGCCTCTGGCTTGGTCCTGTACTATGGTTTTAGGTTCAAGGAACCGGCACTCATTCCATATCTTTCAGATTCTGCCTTTAGGAAATGCAGCCTTCGGGCCTAACTCAATGACTTGCTCACTCAGGTCATCATCATTGTGTACTGTCTGGAATCTTCCAAGTTGTCGCAAAACCTGGTAAGGAGCATAAGGTTGTATGCTTCGGATACCTATCAAAAGAATATAGGGGACCTCTGCTGATGTGTATACAGCTTCAGTAACAGGAAGCCACCCATAAGCCCATTCAACTTTATCTGCGGTCAGGGATCTTAAGCATGACGACCAGGCATCAGTACCTTTAGGGAACTCAACACCTGTCACCCGGGTCCCAAATTCTGCAATACAACTCAACCCAGTTAAACCGTAGTTCATATAGCCCGTGCGTGACAGAGGTGTTCTTGCATCCACAATTGTAAGAGCAAATTGCAACATTGAAAGAATTTCCCGCCTTCCCGACATTCGGTCAAAGCTCGGTACATTTATACTATGATCAGAGGAACCACTGTGCTAGTAGGTTTTTTCATGGCAACATCTAGCATCCCTACAAGGCCGAGGTCTATGTGACCATCTTCTCTCGGACAAACCACCACTCCCAAAAAGGCTACCATAAAGGCTAATCCCCACCGAGCTTCCCATTTTTCTTTATTTCCGGCATGTGTCAAGCCGGTTTTAGGTTCCTCGAAACCTTTTGGGTTACCATACCGGTGATATAGGAAATGCAATGTACAACACCCTTCTGCCAGATGCGGGTCTTGAATATCCCGGATGATGTTCAACAAATCCAAAAACCTATGAAGGGTTACCGGTCGTGGTGCCAGTGGGTATCTACCTCGAAGGTTCCCATTGAGACCCGTGTATCCCGCAATCTCTTCTAATGTAGGTGTGAGTTCAAAATCTGAAAACTGGAATACATTACGGGTCGGGTCCCAAAATGGTATTAGTGCCTCAATGATATCCTTTCTCGGTTTGATGTTTAGTAAATCAACTAGACCGCCCAAAATCTTGACCACAGTCTATCTGCTTCCTTTTCCTAGATCATGCCACCACATATGGAGTTTCAAGCGGATCTCACTCAGGACTGAGAAGGTTTCGATGTTATTTGAAGTCATCCTGCACATTTATTTAAAAGGGAATTTTAATGACTTATTTTGAAAATTGGCTATTTTTGCAAAAATTCTTTATTTAGAAAAACAAGGACTTGGTTTTGCGGATACGACCTTTCAGCACTTCTGGGAGGAAGATTTTAAGGCTGTGCTCGCAAACCATTAAAAATGACTCAGGGTGGCTGTTCTTGCAAAAACGGCCTTCCGACGTCCTTTTGGGGACATTCGGCTTATTTTAGGCAAGAATGGCATCACCCGACTTATTTGACAAAAATTAAAATTTTGGCATTTTTTGGGCTATTTTTGCAAAAGGGAGGTTTGACCCGATGAGGGTTGCCTACGTATCTCACATCCGGTGAAAATCAAACCAGCGTAGTTCGGGAAGATTTGCCAAAATCAAAACTATTTTGAACAACAATTTTCTTTCTATTTTTTCAAATATTTTTCTCGTTTTTCTTTTTTGTTTTTTATTTTTTCAAAAATCCGACAGCATTTCGGTACTATTTGGGCATTGGGTTTTTTCAAAACAAATGGTCACCCTCACTTAGTCCTAACACTGCTTATTTTTCACAATTTTCACTCATTATATACAAGCTGGTCAACATGCAAGGCCGAGCAAATAAATGCGCAAGTAGCACGTAAGATGCATCAGGATGGTCAGTTCATTTCAGGTCACCTATCCTAGACGGACCCAACCCCTGTGTTGAGTCCCCTAAGTCAAATGCACGTGATGCAAACAAGCGTCCTACTAGGGATCCGGCATGAGTTTTTGTTCTTCTAGGTTTAAACCCTAAGTTTATTGGTCTAGACCTGGCTTACACGAGCGGACAAATCGAACCGAGGGGGAGGCAGCATACCGGGGATACAGAAGCTCCGCCGGCTTAGCAACTTATCCAAACATCGTTCTAAATTGGGAAAGACTCTAAATAGAAGAGAAGCTACACGAAGTGCACCCTTCTCCATGATGTAGAAGACTCAGAGAGAGGAAGGGATTCGCGACAGTTTATATATACAATTTTAATAAATATCAAAGCGGTAAAATATTTAGCACATATAGCATGGAACATGTAGAAAAATCAGATAAAGCCAAATATAACAATTGTACTAAGATCGAATTCTTTGAACCCTGAACCGGAATTCTGGGTTCGTTTCCCCAGCAAAGTCGCCAGAGCTGTCACACCTCCTTTTTACACACCTACCCCGAAGGATAATGTATAAGGAAGTTTTTCCATTTAAAGTGACATTATTCGAAATGGGATTATTTATTTATTTTTAGAGTCGCCACTTGGGATAGGATTGGATTTTGGGTGTCCCAAGTCACCAGTTTAACTTAAATACCAAATCGAGGAAAATTGTCGACTTCCCAATTGGAGTCTGCGAACCAGAAATTCTGAATAAGGAATTCTGTTGACCCGAGGGAAGGTGTTAGGCACCCCTGGATCCCGTGATTCTAGAACGGTCGCTTAAATTATTATAAATGGCTAAAATTTGATTTGTATACATGCTCCAACCTATAGTGGAATTTTATAATTATTTACCGCTTTTAATTATTTTTTCTACGAAAGTGAACGTCGTTTAAAAACGTATTTTCGGATCACGTCACATGAAATGCACCCGGATCCTCGACATAGTCTTATTCAACGTTTTTGGATTTGGATTTGGATTGCATGAAATGTGCACCCGTATTTAGAAAGGTAAAATTATTAAAAGCGCGCCTAAAGTGACTAACGTCTTTTTAACTTTGCGAAGGGCCGTGAAATTCGCTAAACGGCACGCTCCGAATGCTAAATATTTTTAATTAAGTAGTTAATGAGGGCCCCGCAATTTGTATATTTTTGTTTGGCGAGGCTCATCTCACTTTTATTATTTAAAGGCCAACCTAAAGCAAACTAAGATTTTCTATTTTTACTTTGTCTCTAAAAAGGTCCAATTAATTCGCATTTATAAATTCAGGCCTCAAGTTCAAGTCCGAATTCAAACAAAAGAAAGGACCCTCTTAATTTGGACCCGCTACCTAACTCGAGAATCTAAATTTATAGTTACCAATTAATTCCCCCATATTTCTAATATAATTTAAAGGATTCTCGACTTGGAGCAATTTTTTGGGCCTTAAAGGTTTGGCCCAGGTCTAATATATGAAGCTGTCCAATAACTGGAATTCAACAATGCCCACGTGAGCAATTAAGTAAGCAGTGGGCTCGTTTTCACAGCCCAAATGTCAGGAGCCTAGGCTTGGGCAATTTTTCAGGCCTTGCAGATTTCCTTTTTGATTTTTTCTTTCAGTTTACTTGTATGGCACTCAGACTTATCCGAAAAAATGAATATGTGAGCAAAACACTGTAACCTTCTAATGTAAACAAAAACAGTAAGAATTTTTCAAACCTCTAATTTTTAAACCTGAATTCTCAAACAAATTGAATTTGCAATGAGATTATGAACATGTGAACACCTAATCCTATATTAGCGAAAGCATGTGATCCATTTGCAATCAAATTTCTACCAATACCAATGCTAAAACCGATTTTATGCTATCTATTCACAATCATTGGGATTTCCAGTTGTTAATATAAAATTATTCCCCATAATGTCATACAAAAACCCAAATACTCACACATTTCACCTTGTTTTGAAAAGGAGACTATAAAACACAAATACATATAATTCCCAACTGTTTACTCAACTGGAGCTATAATTCCTTAATAGTTCCTTAATTCTAACCAAACACAAAGTTCTATCACAAATACACAAATACGTATGCTATCACAAAAGTCCAATAATCCAATTATACAACCTGAGATTCAGGTAACGTTCAACTACTAAAAAATTGAAATTGAACTAAGCTAAATTGACATAAACATCCGGCAAAACAACCGTAGGGTTTCCATTTCAATTTCGTAGACCAAACATATAGCAGGTGTAGGGTTTGTACCTGGATATTGAAGCAAAGTAAAGGATAGGGTCAGCAGTAGTTGAATTCAACAACAGACTTAAACACAGCAATCCAGTCAAAAACCCCAGGAATGAGTTTAGCAATCCGGTCAAAAACCCCAAATAAGTCAAAAACCAGGAAAAACTTTCAGCAATTAGAAACACCCAAAATAGCTCGAATAGAACCCCAAATGACTTGTAATTGAGTCTAAAACACTGGCGATTCAAATTAACTAGCTGAAATTTCAATGTAATAGTATTTTTTTGGATTTTCTATTGTGTTTTTTTATGTTTTTGGATTTTTGACAGGAATTAAGATCTAAAACTGAAGTTTTATACTACAAGAATTCATATTTGAACTCCTTTTGAAATTCCAATTTGAGTTTCGGCTTTTAAGAAGATGATTTTTGGGAAAAATTATAAGCTGGAAAGTTTTA
Organism: Nicotiana glauca; assembly: GCA_026770625.1. Lineage (NCBI taxonomy): Eukaryota > Viridiplantae > Streptophyta > Magnoliopsida > Solanales > Solanaceae > Nicotiana > Nicotiana glauca. The sequence goes on from MU707500.1 coordinate 76,443, forward strand.
ACTATTTTCATAGGTCTAAAGTTGTAATCCAAGGCACTCGACATGCCTTTTATAGGCAGAAAGGGGGCAGAAGGTTCTGAAAATTTTTACTAATTTTCTCCCCTTTTTATTTTCAGAAATTGTACCTTAATCCCTAATTTTATAGCTTGTTGTCCAAGTTACTGCATTAAGAATGCAGAAACTTACACTAAGGACCCTTTCTAGAAGGCCCTAGGGTGTTCTTCTACCTATGGAATACCTACACTACCCTTATTTGGGTTCTGAAATTACTGGTTCTTAACAAACCAGCCCATTTTGGATGCCTAAACTACCTTTGATTGCCCCTAGAATTACTAACCAAACCCAACCCTATTTGCCATAGTTAAAATTTAACTATAGTTAATCCTAGTGAGTCTAAATCAGCTATAACCAATCACCAAAACCTAATTAACTTTGAAACTAAACACTAGATTAAAGAACATTTATCAATCAACTAATTTGGGAATAATTGTTGCATAAACTAATTACTGAAAACAATCATTAATTTGAAATGTACGACTAAACTAATAGAAAACTTAAAAACAAACAAAATCTAACAAGAAAAATCTAAGAATATACAGAATCACCAATCAAATCGTCAAATTGAAATTAAGCTAAAAAATAGAATTTCAAACCCAACCAACTTATTACTGATCGAAAGAAAAATATGCTTGAACTATTTTGACTCATCAGAGAATAAAACAAATTCATGCTACTGACTAAAACAAATCAAACAGAGCAAAACAAACAGGATCAAAAAGAAAATTAATCAAAGATAACAAACAGGGCCTAATTTTATTAACAAACAGGATCTAATTAAACATGTTTATTATTGTTTATTATTACAAAAGAAAAAAAACAAATGAAAAGGAAAACGAACTCACTAATTTTCGGCTTCTTTGGGCAGACCTTGAGTTTGATGTATTTCTTTGATATTTTGGATCATAATCGCCTTTAATCATGTGTTTTCTTTTTTATTTTAAATTCGAGGGATCGGTGGTTATTTGAGGGAAACATGCCATGGACTTGTGAAGAGGGAGACGAGGAGGTTATGTGGTGAAAATTTGGGGCCGTTTGGATAAACTAAGGTTTTGGCCAGATTTTAGATTTAATATTCGAGAAGATTGGCTAGGAATTGAGGGATGGTATTTGTGGATTTGGAAAGAGGAGAAAAGGGGGAGTTTGTAGTGAAATTTTGGGCGGATTTGGAGCATCGTTGCCGGCGGAGGCGATTTTCGGCCGGCAGCGGATGGTGGAGGATGGCGGAGATATGGCGGGGTGACGATGGGCGAAGGTTGTGTTACAGGAGACGGGGGAGGGTACGAGGAAGATGGGGTTCGTCTAGGGTTTGATAAATGTTTTTGGACAGTTTTATATTATGATGAACAAATCTGGGCCGTTAGATTTGAGGGTATGGATGGATGAGATTAACTAACGCCAAAACGGCGTCGTTTTGAATACGGAGGGGCAGGCCGGGTTAATGGTCGTAGGTTTTGGGCTAAACAGGCGGATCTGGGGGGGTTTTTGGTTTGGGCTGAGCTAATTTTGGCCCAACACTTGGTCTTCTATCAAGACCATACTTTCTTTAACTCTTCTTTCTTTTTCTTTTTTTCCTTTCTCTTTCCTTTTTGTACCTATTTTTGCATTTTACTTATTATTTTTGAATTTTCTGATTTTATTACGTAAAATAAAAGACCCAAATAAAATCTAAGATGATACTAATTAACTAATTCCTAATTCAAGAGGAAACTAGATCAAAAAATGTAAAATATAAAATTTAAAATTGTAAAAAGACTATTTTTTGTTATTTTTCTCTTATTTTTGTAATATTAATTGACTAAAAATATAAAGTCGAATTCTAAATGCAAATATACTATTTTGTACTTTTTGTGAATTATGGCAACTAAAATGCACACAAAAATACAAACAAGGCACAAAATTATGCAATTAATTCAAATAACAAAGAAAAATCCTAATTCTAAGGAATTTATAGAAGTAATTTAAGCATGGTAAAAATTACATGCTCACACCAATGAGGGGTGTTACAAGTGTGGGAAGACTGATCACCACATCAAAAACTGCCCTCAATGGGAAATTGAATGGAAAAAGGAAAGAGATGAACGAAGGAACAGGAAGAAGGAACGGGTTCATCACAAGAAGAACAAAGGATCAACAAGCACAGATGGCTATGGTTGCTGCTTGGGTGAAAGCTCAGATGATGACTCAGAAGATGAAGATGGAGATGAACAAGCACTTATGGCAATTGGGAAATGCGATGAGGAATCTGAGGTAAGTATAATTCATCTCAAAGACAAGATTAAATTTTTGTCTAAAGAAAGTCTCTCTGAGTTACTTCTAGATTTCATTGATGAATTTGAGGTTATAAACAATGAAAAGGAACAGCTTTCTAAGGAGTGTGTGATTCTGAAAGCTAAGTGCAAAAACCTGGAACTTAGGGCTAGTGAAAGTGATAGTAAAAATGTTGAGTTGAAGAACCAGGTTCATGAACTTGACACCACAGTCCTAGAGCTCAAATCTAAAAATCTAAAACTAAAATTAGGAACTGGTAAAAAGAAATCTGATCACACACAACTCACTTTAGAAGAAAATGTAGGAAAAATGAAAGATGAGTTGTACAAAAGAGATGAGCAGATAAGAGTCCTTAAGGGGGATCTAAACAAGGTTAAGCATGAGCTAGATAGAACCTGTAAATGGAATAAGTCCTCCGATGCACTTTCATGGCTACATGAACACCATAGTAGCAATAAGAGAGGACTTGGCTACGGGACCCCTGCACCTAAGTGGGATCCCAAAAGCAAGTACCTCACACTTCCTGAGAACAAAATTTGCACACACTGTGGTAAAACTGGTCACTATAAATCTGAATGTATTGCAAAAGAAAAGGCTAGTAAAAAGAATAAAGAATTTGTTCAAGGAAAAAATAGGCTGCCATGTTGGGCTAAAAAGAATCTGATTCACCCTTTTGCCCATAGAAAGGGACCCAAACTAGTTTGGGTTCCTAAGACTAACCCCTGATTTCCTTTATGGGTCCAAGTGAAAGGGAGCAACCAATATATGGTACATGGATAGTGGCTACTCAAAGCATATGACAGGAAGCAAGAACCAGTTTCTTTCACTTGAGGACCTCAAAGGAGGTAATATCTCCTTTGGAAATGGGAAGAAAAGTGAGATCATTGGGGTTGGAAAGGTAGGTAAGACTGATTCTCACTCTATTGAG
>MU707501.1:3738-16067 GCA_026770625.1 Nicotiana glauca
GTGATGATCACCTTTGGGATCCCAAATCTACAGATGATATGGGAATGAACAAAATCCACCACCGCCTTCTTGGTTACCAACTTAAAAGTCTTAGCTTCAACCCATTTGGTGAAATAGTCAATGGTTACCAGAATGAACCAATGACCGTTGGAAGCTGCCGGCTCAATAGGTCCAATGACATCCATGCCCCATGCAACAAAGGGCCAAGGTGTTAACAGTGTATGAAATTCAGTCGGCGAAGAATGAATCAGATCTCCGTGTATCTGACATTGATGGCATTTCCACATAAAACTGATACAATCATGCTCCATAGTGAGCCAATAATATCCTGCTCGAAGAATCTTCTTCGCCAATACATATCTGCTCATATGTGGCCCACAAACTCCAGCATGTACCTCTGTCATCACTGTCGTGGCTTGACCAGCATCTATATATCTCAACAATCCCAAATCTGGTGTTCTTTTGTATAACACTCCTCCACTGAGAAAGAATCCATTTGCCAATCGCCGAATGGCTCTCTTTTGATCTTCGGTGGCCTGCTCCGNCTCAGATCGTGCAAACATTGTCGATATGGTATAAGCTTCAAATCCCGTGTTTCCCATTTATCCTGGATCTGATGCACCAGGAGGTCTGAGTCTCCCAAGACCAAGACGTCCTGGACATCCATGTCTGCATCTAGTCGTAAGCCCAAAATGCATGCCTCATATTCAGCCATGTTGTTGGTATAATAGAAACGTAGCTGAGCCGTAACAGGATAGTGATGTCCTATTTCAGAAATAAGTACAGCTCCTATTCCAACTCCCTTCGCATTTGCAGCTCCATCAAAGAAAAGCTTCCAACCTGGTTCCTCAGATAACTCCAACTCATCTATATGCATCACTTCTTCATCAGGAAAATACGTCCTCAATGGCTCGTATTCTTCATCAACATGATTCTCAGCCAAGTGATCGGCCAATGCTTGGGCTTTCATAGTCGTCCTCGTCACATAGACGATGTCGAACTCTGTGAGTAATATCTGCCATTTCGCCAATCTCCCTGTGGGCATAGGCTTCTGGAAAATATACTTCAATGGATCCAGGCGTGAAATGAGGTAAGTAGTATATGACGACAGATAATGCTTCAACTTCTGTGCCACCCAAGTTAGGGCGCAACATGTCTTCTCAGGTCGAGCGTACTTAACCTCATAAACTGTAAACTTCTTGCTGAGATAATAGATGGCTTGCTCCTTCCTTCCTGTGATATCATGTTGCCCCAGTATGCAACCAAATGAATTCTCCAGCACCGTTAGATAGAGAATCAACGATCTTCCTGGTTCAGGTGGGACCAACACAGGTGGGTTTGATAGATACCCCTTGATTTGGTCAAAGGCTTCCTGGCATTCTGTCGTCCATTCTACCACAGCATCTTTCTTCAGTAGCCGAAAAATTGGTTCACAAGTCGCCGTGAGTTGAGCGATGAACCTGCTGATATAAGTCAACCTTCCCAACAGACTCATTACTTCTATTTTATTCTTCGGCGGTGGCAATTCTTGGATGGATTTGATCTTTGATGGGTCCAATTCAATGCCTCGCCGACTGATAATGAATCCCAACAACTTTCTAGATGGAACACCAAATGCACATTTGGCCGGGTTGAGCTTGATATCGTACCTTCGAAGCCTTTGGAAAAACTTCCTTAGGTCTGCTATGTGGTCTTCCTGACGCTTGGATTTTATGATCACATCATCTACGTATACCTCAATCTCTTTGTGTATCATGTCATGAAACACAGTAGTCATTGCTCTCATGTACATTGCCCCAGCATTATTCAAGCCAAAAGGCATTATCCGGTAGCAATAAGTCCCCCACGGCGTAATGAAAGTCGTCTTCTCCGCATCTTCTTCATCCATTAGAATCTGGTGATACCCCGCATAGCAATCCACAAAAGACCCGATCTCACGTCCGGCACAATTATCGATCAAGATATAGATGTTGGGTAACAGAAAGTTTTCCTTTGGGCTTGCCCTGTTCAGATTGCGATAATCGACACACACTCTGATCTTCCCATCTTTCTTCGGCACTGGCACCACATTAGCCAACCAATCAGGATATCGAGTGACCCGAATAACGTTTTCCTATAGTTGCTTGGTTACTTCTTCTTTAATCTTCCCACTCATGTCTTCTTTGAACTTCCTCAATTTCTGCTTGACGGGAGGGCATGCCAGGTCAGTGGGCAATTTGTGAACTACTAAATTAGTGCTTAAACCCGGCATGTCATCATATGACCATGCAAAAATGTCTTTGAATTCAATCAAGTGCTTTGATTAGTTCCTCCCTTATGTTTGGCTCAATGTGGATGCTTATTTTGGTTTCCCTGATATCGTCTGCATCCCCTAAATTGACAGCTTCAGTGTCATTCAAATTGGGCTTGGGTTTCTCTTCGAACTGGCTTAATTCTCTGTTTATCTCTTCAAAGGCTTCATCCTCATCGTATTCCGATTCATCATCATAATCGACCTCTTGTACAATTAGTTCGGAATCAGATTGATTTTTTAGACTAGGTTGAAGATCCGTTGTGCATGCCATGTCATTAGAACCAGTATAAAGAGAACTGTTCAGAAAGAGAAAAGAAGAAAACAGAATTAAAATAAAATAAAGAGAGAAAACTTTTACTTTATAAAAATGCAGGATAACAGAGTTTCACACTTTTGCCGAATACAAAAATAAAACAAAAACTGGATTACAACCCTGGTATAATCCAGAAAACAAGAAAGAAAAATCAGAGCCCACTACCAAGACTCCCTCCGGGTAGGAAGGGGAGTAGCCGTCCAATTGTTGATATTTGCCCTAGGCCCCACAAACTGTATATCTGCCCTACTGGACCCTTCTCCAGCTTCTATCACGTTGACGTCGGCGAACAACCTTTCAAAATCCTGATTCAAATCTCCATCGGACCCAATCGGTGGTCCGAGAACCTTCGGGACCGACAACCTTCTGCTAACTGCTCTGACAAAGGATCTGGACAGACGCGGAACCGGATTGGGAAGAACCCAACCTCTATTCTTCAACTTTCGAGCCCGTCTTACATCCGCTGCTGTAGGCTTGAATCCAAGCCCAAAAGTATCCAGATTCTTGGTCAAAGAAACTGGTTGGACAATACCCTGCAGATCAACCCCCAAACCTTTTCCTGGTACAAACCCGCTATTTAACATTTGCAAGGCTATCATGAATATGGCCGCTGCAATTCTGGGCAGTGGAAGGTCCTCACCTTCTGAAATTCTATCCACTGAGACTGCATAAAAAATATGGTAAACCCATGGACCTTTGTCGTCATCATTTTCTATGACTGGCATAATGGCATCACCCACAGTGCTTCTTCCGTCATCCCCGTGCACCACTATCTCCTGCCTGTCCCACTCAAATTTCACCATCTGGTGCAGTGTAGAAGGCACTGCTTTGGCGACATGGATCCAGGGTCGCCCCAATAGAATATTGTATGATACTGCCACGTCTACCACTTGGAATTCCATGGTGAATTCCACTGGACCAATGGTCAATTCCAGTATGATATCCCCCACCGTGTCAATACCACCCCCATTAAAACCTCGGATGCAGACGCTATTCCTGTGAATCCGGTCATGATCAACCTTCAGCTTGTTCAGAGTAGTCAAATTACAGATGTTGGCGCTTGACCCATTATCAATCAATACTCGGGTGACCACCGAGTCTTCGCACTTCACGGTCAAGTAGAGGGCTTTGTTGTGTTTTGTACCCTCTACCGGCAATTCATCATTAGAAAACCTCACTCGGTTTACCTCGAAGATTTTGTGCACTATCCTCTCCAAGTGGTTTACAGATATTTTATCTGAAACATGGGCCTCGTTCAGGATTTTCATCAGTGCCTGGTAGTGATCGCTGGAATGGATCAACAAGGATAGTAACGAAATCTGTGCCGGGGTCTTTCTTAACTGCTCCACAATGGAGTAGTCTTGTGCCTTCATTTTATTCAAAAACTCCTCAGCCTCTTCCTCTGTCACGGGTTTCTTTATCACCTCTGGGTTGGACCTTCTTAACTCTACGGGAGCAAAACACCTTCCTGAACGAGTTAACCCCTGGGCCTCATATATTTCTTCCACAACCTCCTTCCCTTTATACATTACCATCGCTTTATTGTAGCTCCATGGCACGGCTTTCTCTCTGATTATCGGCATCTGCATTACTGGCATGATAACTAGGCCTATGCATGCTGGCTTGCTTGGTACCCCTTGCACCATTACTTTGACTGGTTCTGGATTCTTTGCAACAACAGACGAACTCTTCCCTATTACCACCACTGGCTTGACGTCTACCTTTTCCAACTGTACCACATCTTCTCCACCGGTCGACTTTTCTTTTGGACTGGCACGGATCATCATTACTGTTTGTGAGGGTTTCTTTAGCTCCCCTCCTTCGTGCACAAGCTCGATCATGTGGGTTTCATGGTGTGCTGGCAACGGGTTCTGATTGATGTTGGGTGCCTCTGGTGTCTGAACCTCAATCTTATTGGTGTCAATAAGATTTTGCAATGCATGTTTCAACTTCCAACACTTCTCGGTATCATGTCAGGGAGCTCCCGAACAATATTCACAGCTTACCGAGTGGTCCATATTTTTGGGAAGGAGATTTGGCAATCTGGGCTCAACAGGACTCAACAAGCCTAACTGCCTTAATTTGTGGAACAGAGCAGTATAGGTTTCTCCCAACTCAGTGAATGTTCTCTGTCTCCGCACCCTTTTATTTTTGAAAGCCTGATTCCCGTGGAAACCTGGCACTGAAGGGTTCCTGTAGGCCCTTGGTGGTGGATATGTGTTTTGTGGGGGTGGATATGTATTCTGTGGAGGTGGGTAGGTATTTTGTGGAGGCGGCACGCGCCATTGCGGGTGAGCCGGAGGCTGGGTATATGTCTGGGCCTGATGGATGGAGAAATGTGGTTCTTGTGGAGGGTAGTATGGCTGTGGAGGGTAATTTGGAGTGTGTGGGTAATTTGGGTGATGGGGTCTGGATTGGTAGCGAGGGGAAGGACCTCTCGATCTAGACCAATTACCTGCCTCTACCGTCGCGACCTCTTCTCTTCTCTTCTTCCCGAGCGCACCTCCCGTGCCGCTCTGAATGGCCTGAGTCGTTGCTTTAATTGCCTAATAGCTCAGGATCTTATTGGATTTAAGTCCCTCTTCGATCATACCTCCCATTTTCACCACCTCGTTGAAAGATTTGCCAACTGACGTCACCAAGTGACCAAAGTAAGTTGGCTCTAGCGTCTGCAGAAAGTAGTCCACCATTCCCCCCTCTCTCATCGGAGGATCAACTCTTGCTGCCTGTTCTCTCCACTGGAACCCAAATTCCCGGAAGCTTTCCCCGGGCTTCTTCTCAAGTTTCAGCAATGTGAGATGGTCAGGGACGATCTCAAGGTTGTACTGAAAGTGACCTGCGAATGCTTGTGCTAGATCGTCCCAGGTGTACCATCGGCTCGGATCCTGTCTTGTGTACCATTCAAGTGCAGACCCGCTCAGACTTTGACCAAAGTAAGCTATCAGCAGCTCATCTTTACCACATGCTCCTCTCATCTTGCTGCAAAAACCTCGCAGATGTGCCATTGGATCGCCGTGCCCTTCGTATAAATCAAACTTTGGCATCTTGAACCCTGCCGGCAATTGAACGTTAGGGAAAGGGCACAGGTCCTTGTAGGCCACGCTGACCTGATTGCCTAACCCGTGCATATTCCTGAAGGACTGCTCCAGGCTTTTAAATTTTCGAAGCACTTCGTCCTGCTCTGGGCTCTTAGTCGGCTTTTCAATCTCTGCCGGGACCTCAAAGTGGGGATTATAGGCATGCGGCTCGGGTGCTTTGAATGTCGGTTCAGGGGAGAAATATTGGTTATCGTGAGCCTGAAACAGCGGCTCACTGGAAGATCTTTGTAGCGTGGCTGGTGGGGGTGCCACGAAAATGGGAACATTTGGTGGGGGAAGGTTCTGATTGGGTGGTGGAGCTTGGGGATCATAGGGATTTCTTCCCTGATAGTAGTGGTGACTTGGGAAGCTTTTCGAAGGGCCGTGTGGAGGGTATTCCGGCATGTGTCTTGGTGGGAGAGTGGGAGTAATGGGTGGCTCGGGCCCCTTCTGTACTCTAGCCAAGGCTAGCTGCATTTCATTCATCTCCAGTCTTATTTTTTCCATTGCCTCCTTCAGCATCTGACTTTCCGTCTTTTCCTCCTCAACACTGTTTTCTGAGTTAGTCATGCTTTTCGGTATGGGGCCTTTAGATCTTGTTTGATAATGGTATGGTGCCAGTACGTTCTAACAACTAACTGTTCGAAACTAGAAATAACAACAAGCTTGTCAGCGTTAGAGTTTTAACACATATTGCAATTGCACGTTGGGGGATGCAATGTTCCTAGGCAGTTCAACCATTTCTAACATGTCTTTGCTCTGACCGCATGCATCATCCCGGCTTATTTTATTTGCGTCTCTTTCAAGTGTTTCTGGAACCTTCCATTATTTTTTTCTCTCTTTTTCTTTTTCTTTTATTCACTTTCTATTTTTTCCTTTTTTAGCGGTGGTCGAATATTATGTGGATTGCCTACGTATCATGTCCCCGCATGAATCAGACCGTGCGTAGTTCTGCCCACAAGTAAAAATAAAGACACAAATTTTGGAATCTTTCATTTCATTACCAAAATATGCTATTACAAACTACCCACTTGAAAAAAATGGAAAAACAAAATACAGACTCCGAACTACTAGTATAATTTGATGTGAAAAGGGAAATACACGGACAGACAACGGGCTCTTAAAAACAGCAAATATAGACTTGAACTAGGGATACATTAAAGCTTTGAATTTTTGTGCCTGCGGGGCATCGTTCGGCCTTTCCGCGGGCTTTGGTGCAAGGCCCCTTTGCAAGCTTTTCAATTTTTCCAAGATCTGGTGGACGTAGCCCATGACTGAAGCAAAGAGGGTAGTACGGGGCATTTCCTCACATGCTAGGCACCTCATGGTGATGTAGTGCCCGATCTCTTCGATTCTACCCCTAATTCTATCCCTTTCCATAAGAAGTTGTTCTATTCGTTGATTCTTTGCTCCCAACACTTGAGCATTGGCAACGAGTTGATCCTGGAACTTATCCATTTGTTCTTCCATTCGTGCTATCAACTCATAGCAGCGCTTCCTGTCAGTTCTGGCATCTTGGGCTTGTTTAAAGACCCGTTCTTTGAGAGTGGAATTTGTTTCTCTTAATATAGCAATGGTCCCTTCATAATCCCTCTTTACTTGCTGCAGATGCTTTGTTCACGCTACTGTACCTTTTTCCCATCTGGCTCGAATTCTTGCTATTCTTACTTCTGCCCTTTCCAAACCCTCTCGGCTTTCAATGACCTGATTTCTCAACCCAGCTATCATCCTTTTGTCGGCCCGACTTCTCTATTGGTTGTTGGCATCCATTTTGACTCGTCGGATTTGGGCTTTTAGGGCCTTGTTTTTTTGGGTCAACATGTTCTTTTCTCCCGCATCAGCATCAACTTGCAAGCTATTTTCATATTTCAGGTCCGCAATTTGCTGTTTCAGCTTACCAATTTCAACCCCATAGCCTTCTTCTCTTGCCAGCCAAACCCATTGTTCTTGCGAGTCATCCATGAATTGCGGACATGGGCCCTTTTAGCAGTCCTCTGATGAGTCTGGAATCTTTTCCCGAACCATGCATCATACTTTGGTTCTACCTCGCCTTTGGCCAAATCTCGTACTATAGTTTTGGGCTTAAGGAATCTACATTCGTGCCACAACTGGCGAATTGTATCTTCCGGGAACGTGGCTTTTAGACTTAGCTCGATGACATATTTTCTCAAATCTTCATCATTAGGGACAACCTGGCACCTTCCCAATTGACGCAATACCCGATGGGGAGCGTATGGTTGGATACTACGGACACCCATTAAAGGAACATAACATTCTTTTGCCGACATGTATACCGCTTCAGTGGCGGGAAACCACCTGAATGCCCATTCAATTTGGTCTGCCGTCAGGGATCTCAGTTGTACAAACCAATCTTCAGTACCCTCGGGGAACGCGATACCCGTTACCCATTTCTCAAACTTTTCAATACAGCTTAAGCCAGTCAGCCTGTAGTTCATATACCCCACCCGATGACAGAGATGCTCTTGCATCCACAACTGAAGTAATAGATTGCAACCTTGGAAAAAACTTCCTCTCTCCTTACACAGAGTCAATGCTCGGTACATTTCTGATAAGATCAGGGGAACTATAGTGATGTCAGCCCTTTTCATTACGACGTCAACCATCCCCACGAGACCTATCTCTATTTTCTTGTCGTCTCGTGGGCAAACCATGATTCCCAAGAATGCCGTTATGAATGCTAAGGTTCGTCTTGCTTCCCATTTATCTCTGTTTCCGGCATGAGTCAGTCCCAAACTTGGCTTGTCAAAACCACGCGGATTACCATAATGCAGATATAAGAACTGAAGAGCGCAACATCCTTCTGATAAATTGTTATTTTGCACAGTCCGACTGATATTTAACAAATCCAGAAAGCGGTGTGGAGATACCGGCCTTGGTGACAACAAATACTGATTTCTCAGATTCCCATTCATACCCGCATAACCTGCTACTTCCTCTAGTGTGGGTGTAAGCTCAAAATCCGCAAAGCGAAACATATTTTGGGTCGGGTCCCAAAATGGTATTAAAGCCTCGATGACATCCGGCCTTGCCCTGACATTTAGTAGACTGATGAGACCCCCCAAGATTCTGACAACTATTTCTTTGCTGCTTTTTTTCAAATCGTTCCACCACATATGGAGCTGGAGAGGGACCTCGCTAAAGACGACGAAGGGTCTGTTTTCACATGTGCTCATCCTGCACATTTATTAAGGTGATTTAAACAAAAATAAAAGTTTATTTGACTCAAAAATGATTTGACTATTTTCTTAATTTAAAAAGAAAGATCCGATTTTCCGAACACGGCCTTTCAGCACTTCGGAGATGAAAATTTTAAGGCTGTGAGGGTCAATCGGTCAAAACTCAAAAAAAAAAATGACCAAAAGTGGCTGTTTATGCAAAGTCAGCCTTCCGGCGTCCCTTTCGGGAACGTTTGGCTATTTTTGACAAAAACAACATCACTTGATTTATTTAAGACTCTTTTCTTGTTTTTCCCAAAATAGCTACCCATCATTGAAAACATGGCCTTACAGAGACTCGGGGATGCGGATTTTAAGGTTGTGTGGGCTAATTGGTCAAAAATTCAAAAGTGACCAAAAGTGGCCGTTTATGCAAAGTCAGCCCTCCGGCGTCCCTTTCGGGAACATTTGGCTATTTTTGACAACAACGGCATCGCCCGACTTATTTATAACAAAAAATCAAAATTTGACATTTTTTGGTTATTTTTGCAAAAAAGGGGAAGTTGGACCCGATGAGGGTTGCCTACGTATCTCACATCCGGTGAGAATCAAACCGACGTAGTTCGGGCAAGGAAAAATAAACTAGATTTAAAAAACAAGACTCCTATCTTTTCGAAAACACCACTTCTTTCTTTTTTCACTTTTTTTTCAAAATTTTGGCAGAGTTTCGACACTACTTGGCCATTGGTTTTTCCGAAAATAAGTAGTTATCTCTACACCGCTATTTTCCTTTTCCACGATTTTCTAGTATCCCCAATTTTCGTAAGCCGGTCTGCATGCAAGTCTGAACAAATAAATGCATAAACCAAACAGGATGCAACAGGATGGTCTGTTCACTTCAGGTTGCTTGTCCTAGATGGACCCAACCCCTGTGTTGAGTCCCCTAAGTCAAATGCACATGATGCAAATAAACGTTCCTACTAGGGATCCGACATGAATCTGTGTTATTCTAGGTTCAAAACCTGGGTAATTGTTCTAAACCTGGCTTACCCGAGTGGACAGCTCGAACCGAGGGGGAGACAGCGTACTGGGAATATAGAAGCTTCACCGGCTTTGCAACTTATCCGAACCTCGTTCTAAAATTGGGATAGACTCTATACAGAAAAGAAGTCACACGAAGTGCACCCTTCTTCATGATTTAGAAGACTTAGAGAGGAGATGGGTTTCAGCACAGTTTATATACAGTTCAAATAATATCAAAGCGGTAAAACATTTAGCACACATAGCAAGAAACATGTAAAAAATAAGATAATATACAATCCAAATACAATAAATATACCAAGCTCGAATTCTTGAACCCTGAACCAGAGATTCTGGGTTCGTTCCCCAGCAGAGTTGCCAGAGCTGTCACGCCTCCTTTTTACACACCGCACCTGTAGGGGCGCAGAGGACTTTTTCCAATTAAAGGACAATTGAAACGGGATTTATTATTAAGATCAGAGTCGCCACTTGGGAGATTTATGGTGTCCCAAGTCACCGGTTTTAATCCCGAGTCGAGGAAACGAATGACTCTGTTAACAGTCCGCGAACCAGAAATCTGAGTAAGAAATTCTGTTAACCCGGGAGAAGGTGTTAGGCATTCCCGAATTCTGTGGTTCTAGCACAGTCGCTCAACTGTTATATTCGGCTTAATTATCTGATTTTAACAATTATGAACTTATGTGCCAATTTTAACTTTTAACCGTTTTTATTCAAATTATTAACAAAAATTGAACATCGTCTAAAATATGTCTGTGGATTGCGTCACATGAAATGCACCCGCAATCCTGAACACATTTGATTCGACGTTTTGGGATTTGGATTTGGGTCGCATGAAATGCACACCCGGATTCAAGAAGGTAAGATTATTAAACACGCAACTAAAGAAACTATCGTGTTATTATTTTTGGGGAAAAGGCCGTGAAATTCGCTAAATGGCCCCTTCCGAAATCTAAGTAGTTATTAACATCTATTGAGGGCCCCGCAATTTATGCATTTTTATTTGGCGAGGCTCGTCTCATTTATTTTTTAAAAGGGCAATCCTAAAGTGACTACATTTTTTCTATTAAGTTCATCTCTAAAAATAAAAGAAAATCTCTAAATTAATTACATGCTTTAAAAGGGCGTAACTTATTAATCGGATTAAAACAAATGAAAACCGAAAATTGCAATCGAGACAAAGAGAGATTGTTTCGTGCCTTATTTTATAATTGAATATTACTAAAATTGAAATTATAAATAGAATATGAAATTTACAAACAATATTATCAAAATAAACTAATTATCCTCTAACTAATTTAAACCCACATTGTTAGATGAATTAATCTGTTGGAATTAATTGTTTACAACTATTTGAAACTAGAATTAACCTTAATCACTAATGCTTATTCGAAAGTTTGTTAAACTTAAATGCTAACTCATCTTGCTTGAACTCAATTCATGCCTATTGGATTAATGACCTTAGCAGTTACTACTACGATCCTAACTTCAAATATAGTGGGCCTACTGATTCTACGAAATTACTGGCCATTTTTATGTCTGCCTAAAATTGGCAGAACTAAACCTGTCCAATACTTATCTCTTTAAACCACTCAGACCTCATTTTTAAACAAATGAAACTGCCAGAACTAAACATAAATGCCTAATTCACAAAATTAATTCAAATTCATACCTTAAATGGATTTAGCTACATGTTCACAATTAACCTACTGTTGACAATATTAAAACCTTCATAGCTAGTGAACTAACCAGTTTTACCAGGCCGATTCAATAGAAACCAACTCGTGCTATTTTCCTCTTGTTCCAATTATTAAACAGTTTGACAGTAATGGACATGCTTAAACATATACTACCTAATAACCAAACTAAAACAGAATATTATTTACTACATCACTACAAACTGTCCAGTTATGCAAAGCGACAAAAATTTACATAATAGTAGTACATGAAATGTTCTAACTATAATCAGTGAAGAAGAAAAATTAAAACTAAATCAACTTCAAACTTCCATTCTTTCATATGTATTCATGCTTAATGTTTCAGCTTACAAAATTGGCAAAGTTACAACCATGTACCTGGTATTGGAAGCAAAAGAAGAAGAAAATCAGCAGAGTAGTATGCAACACATCAACAGCAACAATAACAGTCAGCAACAGGCAGTCCAAAACCCAGGAGTGAAACCAAAAAATACCAGACAGTAGTCGCAGGCAGAAGTAAAAAGAACCAGAAACAATAGAACAGTAGTTTCTGATCTTTAGACACTCAAAGAAAGAAGCTTGTAGCTTTAATGAAACAATAGCAAACTAATACTGATTTTTAGTAATAAAAGAAAC
Organism: Nicotiana glauca; assembly: GCA_026770625.1. Taxonomy (NCBI): domain Eukaryota; kingdom Viridiplantae; phylum Streptophyta; class Magnoliopsida; order Solanales; family Solanaceae; genus Nicotiana; species Nicotiana glauca. Next base: position 15,969 of record MU707501.1, read on the forward strand.
CTCACTTTTTAAGTTTTTCCCTCTCCAACTCTGACCCTTTTGTTTTGGATTAAAAGCCTGCAGATTTAAACTTAAATTCTGAATCCCCCCCCCCCCCCC
>MU707501.1:21972-39575 GCA_026770625.1 Nicotiana glauca
TCCAGAGCCTTCAGTTAATTTACTACTACCAGAAATTGTAGTAACATCTGCCTTACACATACTTAAATGAGAGAAATATTTCTTTTCTTTGAATATTGTATGTGTCGTACATGAATCAACTAAACAAATATTTGTATAATTGAAATTTGATCCAAGTTTGCTTTGTGGGATATCCATATTTGCTTCCCATATTTTAACATACAAAAAAAAAATATACGAATAAGCGTTAGTATTTTTAGAGATAAAGGAAAAAGAAACAAAGTTGAATCAATGCTTCAATAATGGCCTTTTAATTCAATTTCGAGCAAACTCTGATTATGACATAAGCAATTGCGTTTGCTAAAAATTAATGTAATTATAAGTACACTACCCATATGATAAAGAAGTATTATTGATCATACAATAGTATTAAAATCGAGATACAATATAAGGATATGAGTAAATTAGGCGCCACTTTAACTCATATTACGTTACTTTCTTGATTATCATATTCGACACTCGACAGAATCATTCGCTGGGTATCCATATATACATCATAAGTTGGAAAACTACTTTTATAGCCACGAACAATTTTCACATAAAAACGTGCACGTAGTAAAGAATTACAGTTGATATTATGTAAAAGAAAATTTATCTGACGATATAATGACACTATAGTATAGTAGCATATTAGTCATATTAGGTAATGTATGATTTTAAAACTATTAGATGCCTACGAAATTACAGATGATTCTAGAACTATATTCTATTAAAACGAACTAACACTATTTTATAAAATTGATACTAATGACTACTACTCATATAAAGAACTATGGTTACATGATACTTATTCACTAACTACTACGAATATGCAAAATAAAAATTAAACTACTTAATCATCTTTAACCACGGATCCATCACTGATCAAGTGGTCTATTTTTTTATGGCACTCAAAGAAGTCTGCCACATCCAAGTGGGTGATGTCAAAATCATTGTCAGAGACAAAATTGGCTTCAGGGCCTTTGTTCTTTAGAGATGCTTGATAAAGCTCAAGCAAATATCTTGGTACACGACAAATATTTGCCCAATGCCCTTTTCCACCGAAACGATAACATTCAGTTTCTAAACCATTTGCTTTTGGCTTCTCATCTTTCCCTTTCCACTTTTGGTGATTATTTCTCTTTGGGGGATGATTAACACCAGGAAAATTTCTTCCTTGTCTACGGCCACGACCACGGCTACGATCACGATCACGACTACGAATAGAGTCACGGCCTTTTTCACGCTTAGCATAATGGGAATACACCTCATCCACTTCAGGCAATGGTGTAGACCCAGTAGGTCGATTTTCATGATTTCTCATGAGCAAGTCATTATTTCGCTCAGTCACAAGAAGAAGAGAAATCAGCTCAGAGTACTTCTTGAAACCTTTCTCTTTGTACTGCTGTTGCAGAACCATATTGAAGGCATGAAACGTTGTAAACGTTTTTTCAAGCATATCATAATCAGTGATAGTATCTCCACAGAGTTTCAATTTAGAAGTAATTCTGAACATCGCAAAATTATATTCAGAAACAGACTTAAAGTCTTGGAGCCTCAGATGAGCCCAATCATATCGTGCTTGTAGAAGAGTGACCAACTTTAAGTTGTCATATCTTTCTTTTAAGCCATTCCACAAAAAAATGGATCTTTGATTGTGAGATATTCAATTTTCAACCCTTCATCAAGGTGATGGCGCAAGAAAATCAAGGCCTTAGCACAGTCTTGGGTGGATGCTTTATTTCTGTCTTTAATGGCGTCTCCAAGACCCATTGCATCTAAATAGATTTCAGCATCCAATACCCATGTCATATAGTTCTTGCCCGAAATTTCAAGGGCAACGAACTTTCTTTTCATAATGTCAGTCATAATTAAAAAGAGGAGAAAAATTACCTTAATCTTCTCAAAGAGCTTCTTGAGACGGTAGAGTCTCGTGCTGATAACGTGTTATAAAATAATAAAAGAACAAGAGCAATATTGCAGAGAAAGAGAGAGAGAGAATTCTTATTGAATTTTGGGATAATTTACAATGGGGTAAAACCCCTCTATTTATAGGGGAAAATGACTTAGTCACAAAGTAAAACTCTCTACAAGATAGACATTCACTCCAAATAGAATTCTATTCATAACAAAAATGTTTAAGAAATATTTATAAATTATATACAATGTATAAATATTTTTTAAAAAATATATAAATGTAATGTCGGGTTGGTTTGGCTTCGGTTTGACTTTTTTTTATTTAAAACGAAACCAAATCAATTATGATTGTTTTTTTTTCAAATACCAAATTAGATTTTTTTTTCGGTTTGACTCGGATTATCGATTTGGTACTCCTCCAGTCCAAAATAAGTGATTTTTTGGTGTTTTCACACATATTAAGGAATTCACTTTTTAACATTATTTAGCGATGAAATTGACCAAATTAACTTTTACTATATCTCTTCACATTAACACTCCTAAGTCCTAACACATACTCCAACATTAATTACTCTAAGGGCAATGTAGAAAAAAAAATTATTTTTGAAATTTGGAAAAATCATTTATTTCGGACAAAAAGAGAGAGAGCCAAAAATCACTTATTTTGGATCGAAGGAGTACAGTTTATCGGTTTACTTTTTGCACCCCTTATGTCATGTATAAAGAGAGTGTTTGGCTAAGCTTATAAGCTGATCAAACTGGCTTATAAGCACTTTTTGGCTTATCTACGCGTTTGGTAAAATTAAAAGTGATTATAAGTTAAGTGCTTATAAGCCAAAAATAAGCCAAAAGCCATAAGTTGGTCTCCCACAACTTATTAAATTTCAGCTTATAAGCAGTTTAAGTTTGATCAAAATATTTACTATTCTATCCCTAAAATGCTTCTTTTTAAAACAAAACTCTTCGTATACCTAGTTCTTTAGCTGCATATTATTAATTTAAGCACTTTTATCCAAATACGTAACTGCTTATTTTTTAAATCAGTTTCAGAACTTAAAAGTGTTTTTCAACACCTAATTCTTATTAGCTATTCTAAATCAGCTAAGCCAAACGGGCTCAAAATCTAATTGAGACGTTCATCCTTCTTCGGAAAATAGTTATTAAGCATAGAAGTTGGCGTTTTCTCTTTATTATATTTAACTCATAATAATAACGGAAAGGAAAATCATTTATTATGTCAAGCAAAACCGCTCACGTAATTAATGCGACGTTACTGCTGAATATGAAGAGAAAAGTTAAAATAATCATATTTATTCATATAATATAAAATATTACTAGTACAGACATGAAATGGAGACCATTCCAGTTGTCAAATTAAAGATCTAATCTAGAAGAGTCAAAAATCTCTTGTAACTCACAAATAAATGTAAACGCCATATCTTAATACCTGTATTCCCACTTCATTCGTCTTCTTTCCAAGCTATATATATTCATACACGTACCCCACCCGTCACCTCCCAAGATCAACATGGAGTAAGTTTATTTGCAGCGTAACAATTTTCATAAGCGGTGTAAATATATAGAAAAATAACCAAATAAATAAATTATTATAATTACAAGTAGTATCATGTTTTAAATTTAAAGCCAAATATATATATATATATATATATATACATACACACACACAACACACACCTCATCTTACCCCGTTGGCACCTTCGAGGGAGGATTTATAGTCTATTTTATGGGGCACGTGAACTCATGGTCTTTTTGCCAAACTAAGTATTTTATGTACATATTTGCTAGAATTGATTATCCGGTGGCACTCTTGCCCTAAAAGGCTAAATAGTGTACTTGCTTGAATGCTTAGCTTTTTACAAAGAGGAGTAGAGATCAATTTCCATTTAATATTTTTTTCTCCTTACTTTAGTAATGCACCATATTATAAAAATCCTAGATCTGCCTTGGCAGGTAGAAATTAGAGGTTGGAGTAAGTTTTTTGGTCAAAAATAGCCTTCTTATATACATATAAAGAATTGTAGTTGCATTTTCTTAATAAAGCTTCTCTATAGTCTAAGTATAAATCAAAAGATTGCCTTAAATTACAAGTTTAAATCTCACTATGATGTATGATATAGTTGCATCTTTTTTTACTTGCCTTGGTATAATTTCTGATTTTGCCAAATATACTCGATCCCCACCCTCCAACAACCTTGCCACAACGTACCCTAACAAAGCCAAAAAATCAAAGTTTTATCTTTCACACGTCTCTGTTCAAACATATACGACGAACCCCTTCTTTTATTGTCCACTTGACTTTGTGTATTACTATATAAACCCTACTCCTTCACTTTCCAATAGCACCACACCAACCTATTGAAATATTATGGAGAGAGGGAGCAATATGAATGGAGGAGGTGGAAAAGAAGTAGTTGGGGTGGCTAATAAGCAAAGCATAAGATGGACAGACTTTGGTTTGAGGTTTTTAGCCTTTGTACTCACACTTGTGGCTGCCATTGTTCTCGGAGTTGACAAACAGACTACCGTTGTTGCTGTCCAGTTAGTCCCCACATTGCCGGCGATTAATGTTCGGGCTACTGCTAAATGGCATCACATGTCCGCCTTTGTGTAAGCATTCAATTCATTCATATGTCTCTTTTCTTTATCTTTAATTTGGTATACGCAGTCAACCAGTCCTAGGGTGCATTTCTTAAAGTAAAACATCGCCCTTATATGATTTATTAAAGAAGGAGGTTCGGATGAACCCCTGCCGCACCTGCTGTGAGCAGTTACATAAATACAACATACTATATAAATACCTTGCAACCCAATAGGAAAAATTTTCTACTCTAGATCTCTGTTTACTATGTGGAGAGAGAGACACACAAGGTTGCAGAAAGATAGAGTCCACTGAATATAATAATAAAGTTTTGGTGACATTAATCTTATCTAAATATATACCAGCTGAATTTTTCACATTATATATCTCTAACTTGTATTGTTAACAGTCATGGCAAATAATTTGTTTAGCCAGCTTCTGACAAGTCAAAATTGCTTTTTTCTTTAAAATACTTATTTTAGAGATAAATTGTGTTTGTTGCCAAAAGAATAAACATATGTTTTGGAAAACAAATTTGATTGAAATTTTCCTACGAAACGCCATAAAGTACCTCTTTTGGCAGTCTCTTTCTCTTTTCTTCTTCATCCTTTTTTTTTTTTTTTCCGAGTTGAAGAGCCAAGTTTATATTTTTCCTAAAAGATTTCACATATATTATCTGATAAATTACGTAACGTATCTTCTAATATCGCTAACGTCGTGATCGATCTCTCATGCACTTGGACTTCTCTTATTTTCTAATTTAAGATCATATCAATTTCTCAATGACAATAGTGATGAGTTATGCATGACAAATTGATGATTTAAATGTTGTTGTTTTTTCACTCCAATAAAAATTAAGTTGACCCCAAAAATACGCCCAAAATCTTGGATAAGAGTTACTGGCTACATGCGCCAGTTTCTCTCCATTATCAACAGTCATGCCAAATTAATACGATACGTAATCTATTTTGTACTTTAGTTATATATTCAGAAAAACCTTCGCATGTAAGTAAAAGCCGATTTCTTCTTTCGCTCTTTCCTTTTTCTATATATAGCATGTCACGGTCATTATTTGACTATTTCAGCTTCAGCTGCATTAGAAAGGAAGTGGACAGAGAAAAAGCTTGTTGATGCCAAAAATGTTTCCTTTCTAGACAAATTTCTTTTGCCATTTTTGGCTTGTGGAAGATTAATTAGGAGCGTAGCTTACCAAAGTGTTCGGCCGCCCTAATAGTATTGGTTCAAACTTTGCATATGTTTTAACACATTCATTGAATATGTGCAAAGTCTTAATTTAGGACCCGATCACTTAAAAGAGCTAGAATCCCGAATCTATAAACTTAAAATTTTGGCTCCGTTTTTGGTATCATAGCTAAATCTGATTAAATTAATTTAATCTTTAAATAGAAATATTAAAGCTACACGAGAAATACTACTACTACTACTACTAGTATAAGTTAGTAGAATTTTATCCAATACATCAAAGATTCGGTGAGAACATCTTGAAACAAGAGTGTTATAGTAATTTATGAATGATTTTTATGATCAAAATATATTTCAGGTACTTTGTGATTGTGAATGCAATAGCATGTGCATATGCAGTTATATCCTTAGTCCTTTCATTGGCAAATAGGGGGAAAAAGAAAGGTCTCTCCTTAATGATCATTCTCTTGGACCTCATCACGGTGGCACTGCTCTTCTCCGGTGGTGGTGCCGCCTTGGCCGTCGGCCTCATAGGATACAAAGGGAACTCCCATGTCCGATGGAACAAGGTGTGCGACAAGTTTGATAGGTTCTGTGATCAAGTTGCTGCGGCCATTGTTATTTCCCTTGTTGGTTCCGCCTTGTTTCTATTGTTGGTGTTGCTTGCGGTGTTGAACCTCCATAAGAATAGACGTCTTTAGTAAGTTGAGCCGGACATCACTGTCATGAAAAAAAATGTCATAGAAAATATTATGCTTGTATAATAGCTCTTCCACGTTCCAAGTTTTATTGTAATGATTAGGCTATGATGTTTTCTTTTGTATGTGTTTTTGAAATCATCCATTCTAGACCTATGTGTGTTGCATTTCTGTTTTTACTAAATGTAGAAATTTGGGCCATGAATTGACTTATATATTGCTTCTTTAAATTTGCTTATTTTCCATGGACTCTTGAAATCATAAGCAAAAATTAAGTTCGATGGATGTTGAGCTTTGCAGTAGAAAAAGTTTTCTAATTTGTACCCCACTTGTGTTACTGTGAGTTTACATGATCATAAAATTCATTATCTCTAAGAATAACACAATGATCAAGAGGTTATAATTTGAATTACAAAATTATAACGTTGTAAGTTTGAATCCAAGTGATCATAACTATATAGAAATAGCGCCTACTTGCCATCTTTCGTCCCTGTCTTAAAAAATATAGTGCTGTTGTTTTAAGATTCTATGCGTGCAATATGATGGAGTTCCACTAATAGAATTTGAAACTCTGTGATAACTACTACTTTTCAATTATAGAGGCTGAAAAGCACAGCTTTTGCAAATGTAGTCATCGGGCTTGATGAAACTGGAATTGGAAGTCAAAAACTTTGGGCTACTTTACAGGCCCATCCCTTGGATCTAAGCTCTAAACTTTCTTTTGGACCCACTGCCCTTAAAACTTCTAAAAATGGGCATTTATCAACATCTTTTTTTGAGCTCTAATGTTCTACCGAGTTTTTAATAGGAAATTTTACCTCCTGTAACGAAGCTTTACACCTTATTTATAATAAATAAAGATTTTTTTGAATTATTATTCTCTATAGCTACCTTTTAGATTCTAGTAAAAATTACACGGGGTGTCCTATTTGGGCGCCCCTTTTTAACATGTAGCCGCTTTGTCTTTTTGTTTGCATCCGTATCCACTTTTTAAAAAACTTCAGTTTCCTTTTATAACTGAGAAACTTCAGCTCTAGAGCTGAATTTTATAACTAGAGCTGAAGTTTCCGGGTTACTGAACAAAAACTTCAGCTCTAGAGCTGAACTTCAGGCCCGGCTACTAAAATGCTGAAGTTTTGTGTAATTGCCTTTGCTACTTCAGCCCCGTGTGCTAAAGTTATGTGAAAAAGCGGGTACACTTGCAATTTTTTTTGCAAAGCGGGCACAGGTTAAAATGTGGCACAAAAAGCGGGTATAGATGCAAATGCCCCTAGATTCTATAGCAAAATATGTATTTATGGTCACTTCCTACCGTTAAGCCATTAAATACGTTGTCTAATATGTTTCTCTCTCATTATTTCAGTTTATTCTCTCCCAAAATCATCGCATAGTATCTTATTTCTCTCTCCACGTTCTCTCTCTCCTCTCTCCTCTCTCTCGGCGTCATGGAGACCTAGCACCTGCCATGGCCGTTTTCAATATTTTTTGCTCCAAATTTCTCTCCCCAACTCTCTCCTTTATTAGCGCCATTGTCTCCCTCAATTTTAAATATTTTTTGCTCAAAAAAGTCGTGGTAAGTGTTAAGGCTTTTGGGTTTTTGATCGGTTAAAGCTTCTTCTTTTTCTCTTCAACAGTTTTTTTAAATATTCACCATTGTTGGGTTTTCTACAGAATACCTACTAAAGCACTCAATTTCGAAAAGCCATCTTTCGATACTATAAAAGCTTTGTTAGGTTTCTGCAGAATAGCCACTAAAGCACTCAATTTTGAAGGGCCATCTTTCGATTTTTAAATCACTCAAGAGGAACTTGTATTTGCAGGTTCATCAGCAACCATTGAAGTCGAAAGGAGAACAAAAATACGCAATGACCCTAATTGTATATGTATTTATATGGATTCGAGTTGGAACACATTGATTTTTAGTTTGTACGGTGGTTTTCTCTTCTTGTATTTATATGTATTCGATAAGGCATACACTGATTTTTATTTTGTATAGTAATTTTTGACTGTTGTATTTAGATGTATTTATATGTATTTGATTTAATACAGTAATATTTTTAAATACATTGTTAGTTCTATCATTTTGATATTATTCATCAATTAGTTATGTAGTCAATCTAACTGTATTCATCTGGATTTTCATTCAAATTGTATCCATTTTTATTTAAATAACAATACAGTGAAATACAATAAAATAATCTTAATACAAATAGAAAATCAATGAATACAACCAACAAAATATATGCAATAAAGCAGTAATAGCATGTATCAGGAATAAATAAAATATTGTGAATACAAAAATAAACTTGAATACGTTAAACACAACAGTTAGATACAACAGAATACAAGCACTAGGTTTATTATGAAATATGCAGGTCGTAGGTTACTATTATAGGTTGTATCCGGCATAAATACATGATATATCCATATACTGAAAATCGAATACAAGCATAGGTTTATTATGAACCCAAACAATGTAAGAAAAAAACTCGAACTGTATCAAAAAAAAGAGGGACCGAAACTATGAAGAATGCTCTGTTTTTTGGTATTTAGCGTCTAATAATTCTTCTTATTAATTGGATTGATAGTGTTGTGTTATAATTAAATTAGGTGAGTTATATTAGGAGTGTATCTCATTAAATTAGTAGCTTTCCATTATTAAACAACTGGAGAGGCCTATTATTACATTGTATTCATGAATACATGGTATGAATACAAGTGAATACAACGACTGACAGCTGGACGACCCGATTTTTTAGCCGATTTTTTGCTACTGTATTAATGAATATGGTAGCTCGAATACATGAATACATTACCACAACAACTGAAAGGTGGCTACGGAACGTAATTATGTATATGCGAGCTTTAGGAAGTTAATAGCCACTAAACAATAGTCATTTCTGAAAATTCCTCTTAAAAGGAAATTTTACCTCCTATCGAATACAAGAACTATGTTTATTATGAACCTGAACAATGTAAGGGAAAAAACAACTCGAACTGTATCAGAAAAAAAGAGGGACCGAAACTCTGAAGAATGCTCTATTTTTTTGTATTTAGCGTCTAATAAATCTTCTTATTAATTGGATCGATAATGTTGTGTGTTATAATTGATTTAGGTGAGTTATATTAGGAGTGTATCCCATTAACTTAGTAGTTTTCCATTATTAAACAACTGAAGATACCTATTATTATGTTGTATTCATGAATATATGGTAGGAATACATGTGAATACAGTGGTGGACTCAATTTTTTAGCCAATTTTTTATACTGTATTCATGAATACGCTCGAATACATGATTACATTACCATAACAATTGAAGGGTAGCTATAGAACGTAATTATGTGTAACAACCTGATCATTCGTTCTAAGAGTTATTGTCATGTTTCCCCTATTTCTGTTTCTTTATGTGTTGTTTAGCTGATTTGAGTTGTATCGAGTTGGTAGGTTTGAGTTCGGAGTAGTTTTGGAGTGAAATGATCACTTAGTCTCTTAGTTAGAAAGTTAAGTTAGAAAAGTCAGTTGGAAGTTGACTTATGAGTAACGAATTTGGATTTGGATTTTTATGATTTGATTAGCTTCGTAGGGAAATTATAGACTTAAGAGTGTATCCGGAATATAATTTGGATTCCCATGATAAAATTAGGCTTGAATTGGCGAAAGTTGAAAGTTTAGAAGTTCTTAGGCTTGAATTCGAGGTTGATTTGATATTTTAGTGTTGTTTTGGGTGTTTTGGAGGTCCGACTAAGTTCGGGTAGTGATATATGACTTGTTAGAATTATTGGTTGAGATCCCTAGGACCGAGGGTGAGTTTCGGATAGGTCTAGGTTGTGTTGCGCTCGTTTTTCTTATATTTCGACGTTGTTTCTTCAAGCATAAATGATATCATATTGAATAAATGAGCTCTGATTCTTTTTGATTGAAACATTAGATCCGTATCGCAATTACGAACCCATAGCAAAAAGAATCATCGAATTTGGACATCATATGAGGATTTTATGGTCATTAGATTTTTTAGATTAATTACGAAATTGCCAATGACGACGTATTTAAAAATCTGCACTATTTGTAAATAATGAAAACAACATATCTCATTCATTATAATATCAAATTAAGTGATTCAAAAGCCTAACTTGACTAGAATTTCACAAGGAATATATTAGAGGCATACAATACGAGTTTCAAGATCGTTTGGCATGAGAAACGAGGCAGAATAAATGAGAGAAAAAAATATATAAAACTAGGGTTTGTTCATTCGGTCATATTTTGAGTTGGGGAGCTCGGATTTGGGCGATTTTGGAGGAGATTTTCACCATAAGGATTGGGGTAAGTTTCTTTAATCGTTTTTGGATATATTTCATAAATCCATCTTTGTTTTTGGGATTTGATTGATGATTTCAAAGTGAAATTGAGGGAGTTAGGGCTTGAGTTTTGGAGAGTTTTAGGTAGGGATTTGAGGGACTAAACAGAGTCCGATTTTGATAAATTTTATATGGTTAGACTAGGGAGAGAATGAGGTTTCTAATTCTGTCATTTTTGAGTGTCTTCGAGACGTTGGGGGGGGGGGGTTGCCAATTTCGGATTTTTGGAATATTTATGTAATTTTTCTATTGGAATTCGATTCTTTAGAACATGTTCATAGTATTATTCTGATTTTGGTTAGACTCGAAGCTTTTAGAGACTAAGGCTAGATACGAGGGCATCCAGAAGTAGGAATTTTATGCGATTGAGGTAAGTAACAATTTTAACTTTGGCTTTGAGGGTATAAACCCGGAGAAACCGATATCATGTGATTGTTTGGTGGTGATACCCATGCTAGATGACGGGCGTGTGGGTGTACACCGCAAGGGATTTAGGCTTGGTCCGTCCCGTGAGGCTGTGAGGCCTAATGGCTATTATTTGTGGTTATGTGTTTACTTGTTGTTTAACTTGTTTGCCTTCATGTTAGATATCATGTTTAGGCTTTATTCATGCTCACATTATTTGTACTCAGTCGTAGAAATTATTGTACATGTTTACCTCAGTCTTTATTATTTGCTAATATGTTGTGATACTTGATGTGGGTTGTGTTCCCTTATTTGTTGATGATAGTAAGGCTAGTGAGGTACAAGATTGAGTGAGGCCGAGGGCCTGTATGTGAGGATATTAATACCATAGTGCATGAGTTGTCCGCGCATCACGTGAGTTGACCTTGCGGGTCAAGGTATTGATACCATAGCGCGTGATTTGTCCTCATAGCACGTGAGTTGATCGTGCGGATCCAGGTATTGATATGATGGCACATGAGTTATCCGTGCTTAGCGCTTGGACTTTGGGAGCCCCTCGGAAGTCTGTACACACCCCCAGTTAGAGCAGAGTGTTGAGTGTTGAGCGATCAGTACGAGTGATGAGTGTTGGAGTGACACTGCTATGAGGTTGCATTTACTTTTGTTGTTGTTACATTTTACCTATTAATTTCTTTGTGGCATTTACTGAATTATGGAATTTACCTGTTTATTCCTCTTATTTTTAACTTATGAAAAATAAATAATTTGACTATTTTGCTTAGCTCGTCACTACTGCTCAGTTCCTTAGTTATTTCTGTTACTACTGAGTTGGTTGTACTCATACTACACCCTACACTTTATGTGCAGATCTAGATGAGTTAAAGTGCGGCGATCGTTGAGTTCAGGCCAACTATCTGTGGAGATTGCAAGGTAGCTGCTAATTCCACAGGACCTTGTTACTCTTCTTGTCATTTCTTCTTTTGGACAGTTAGACAATTTATATATATCTTAATTTATAGTTTTAGACGCTCATGACTTAGTCACACCCCGATGTTTGGGACTCGTTTCCGTATTTATATTATTTATATATAGAGTTGGTTTAGTTTATCAGGAATTAAATTATTGGAAATGTTTTATTAAATTCTTATAATCAATTAGTAGTAGTATTTTGGTAATAAGCTTTCCTTGTAACACGATAGGCACCATCACGACCATGGTTAGATTTTGGGTTGTGACAAGTTAGTATCAGAGCCTAGGTGACATAGGTCTCACGAGTCATAAGCGGGTTTAGTAGAGTCTTGCGGATCAGTACGGAGATGTCTGTACTTATCTTCGAGAGGCTACAGAACCTTTAGGAAAACTTCACATTCATGAATTCTTATCGTGCATTATTGATTCAGCTTGAAGTGTAACTCTTTAAATTCCTTCCACACATTCGTATGCGCACATGAGCACTCGGTATCAGCTGTGCATCAATGGATTGTGACTCCCTGGATGAGTTACGAGATGTGATTTCTGTATGTTGATGTTGGGCCAATCTGGAGGACTTGAGGCCGAGTTTTGACTGTAGATTAAGCACTGAGGTGTTGATTGTGTGAGCACGTGCTTATATGTTTGTTGGTGTCCCTATTAGCGGGATTTGTGATTTGCTGGCTATGTGGAGAGTATGATTTGACTGCGAGATTGTGTTCGGATTGATCGAATGTGATAAGAATGGTTTACATGAGATGTCGCAAGGACTAATGGGAGTTTGATTTGTGAATTGATATAGCTTGTTCAGGCTCTGTCTAATAAGATGTTTATTACCAGCGGCAACTGCTATGATTAGAAATAATTATTGTGAGTGTTTGAATTATGTGGTATACTATGTGATTCTAAGTATGTTTTTAGACTCGTTCGAGGATGAACATTTATTTAAGAGGGGAGGATGTAACGACCTGGTCGTTCGTTCTAAGAGTTATAGTCATGTTTCCCTCATTTTTGTTTCTTTATGTATTGTTCAGCTGTTTTGAGTTGTATCGAGTTGGTAGGTTTGGGTTCGGAGTAGTTTTGGAGTGAAATGATCACTTAGTCTTTTAGTTAGAAAGCTAAGTTAGAAAAGTCAACTAGAAGTTGACTTATGAGTAAACGAATTCGGATTTGAATTTTTATGATTTGATTAGCTTCGTTGGTCGATTTTAGACTTAGGAGTGTGTCCGAAATATAATTTGGATGTCCGTGGTAAAATTAGGCGTGAATTGGCGAAAGTTGGAAGTTTAGAAGTTCTTAGGCTTGAATTCGAGATTGATTTGATGTTTTGGTGTTGTTTTGGGTGTTTCGGAGATCTGACTAAGTTCGGGTAGTGATATATGACTTGTTGGAATTATTGGTTGAGATCTCGAGGGCCTCGGGTGATTTTCAGATAGGTTTGGGTTGTGTTGTGCTCGTTTTTTTATATTTCGACGTCGTTTCTTCAAGCACAAATGATATTATATTGAACAAATGAGCTTCGATTTCTTTTTGATTAAAGCATTAGATATGTATCGTAATTACGAACCCATAGCAAAAAGAATCGTCAAATTTGGACATCGTATGAGAATTTTATGATCATTATACTAAGAATTAGGTTGCCAGATTTTTTTAGATTAATTACGAAATTGCCACCGACGACGTATTTAAAAATCTGCATTATTTGCAAATATTGAAACTAACATATCTCATTCATTATAAGGTCAAATTGAGTGATTCAAAAGCCTAACTTGACTAGAAGTTTACAAGGATTCCATTGGAGGCATAAAATACAAGTTTTGGGATCGTTTAGAATGAGAAATGAGATATAGTATCTGGCAGAAAAAAATATCAAACTAGGATTTGTTCATTCGGTTATATTTTGGGTTGTGGAGCTCGGATTTGGGCGATTTTGGAGGAGATTTTTACCATAGGGATTGGGGTAAGTTCTCTTTAATCGTTTTTTTGTTATATTTGGATCCATCTTCGTTTTTGGGATTTGATTGATAATTTCAAGTGAAATTGAGGGAGTTAGGGCTTGAGTTTTGGAGAGTTTCAGGTAGGGATTTGAGGGGCCAAACGGAGTCCTATTTTGATAAATTTTATATGGTTAGATTGGGGAGAGAATGAGGTTTCTAATTCTGCCATTTTTGACTGGCTTTGAGACGTGGGTCCAGGGGTCGGGTTATGGTCGATTTCAAATTTTTGGCCTATTTATGTAGTTTTTCTGTTGAAATTTAATTCTTTAGACCATGTTTATAGTATTATTCTAGTTTTGGTTAGACTCGAAGCTTTTGGAGACCAAGCCCAGTTACGAGGATATAAACCCGGAGAAATTGATATCATGTGATTGTTTGATGGTGATACCCACGCTAGGTGACAGGCGTGTGGGTGTTCACTGCGAGGGATTGAGACTTGGTCCGTCCCGTGAGGCTGAGCCTAATGGCTATTATCTGTGGTTATGTGATTACTTGTTGTTGAGCTTTTTTGCCTTCATGTTAGAGATCATTTTTAGGCTTCATTAATGCTCATATTATTTGTACTCAGTCATAGAAATTACTGTACATGTTTACCTTAATTTCTATTATTTTCTAATATGCTGTGATACTTTATATGAGTTGTGTTCCCTTATTTGTTGATGATGGTGAGGCTAGTGATGTACGTAATTGAGTGAGATCGAGGGCTTGGTTGTGAGGATATTAATACCAAAGCGCATGAGTTGTCCACGTATCATATGAGTTGACCGTACGGGTCCAAGTATTGATACCATAGCGTGTGAGTTGCCCGCGTAGCAAGTGAGTTGACCGTGTGGATCCAGATATTGATATGATGGCACCTGAGTTGTCGTGCTTGTTTCTTGGGCTTTGGGAGCCCCTACAGAGTTTTTACATACCCCTAGTGAGCACAGAGTGTTGAGTGCGAGTGATGAGTAATGGAGTGACACTGCTATGAGGTTGCATTTACTTTTGTTGTTACTGCATTTTACCTGTTAATTTCTTTGTTGCATTTACTGAGTTATGGAATTTACTTGTTTATTTCTGTTATTTTTAAATTGTGAAAAATAAATAATTTGACTGTTTTGCTTAGCTCGTCACTACTGCTCAGTTCCTTAGTTATTTCTGTTACTACTGAGTTGGTTGTACTCATACTACACCCTGCACTTTATGAGCAAATCTAGGTGAGTTAGAGCGCGGCGATTGGTGAGTTCAGGTCAGCTATATTGGGAGATTGCAAGGTAGCTGCTAATTCTGCAGGACCTTGTTACTCCTCTTTTCATTTCTTCTTTTTGATAGTTGGACAGTTTATATATCTTAGTTTATAGTTTTAGACGCTTATGACTTAGTCATACCCTAATGTTTGGGAGTCATTTTTGTATTTTATATTATTTATATATAGAGTTGGTTTGGTTTATCGGGAATTAAATTATTGAAAATATTTTATTAAATTCTTATAATAAATTAGCGGTAATATTTTGGGAATAGGCATGCCTTGTAACACGATAGGCACCATCACGACCATGGTTAGATTTTGGATCGTAAAATTATGTATGTGGTAGCTATTGAAAGTTAATAGCTACTAAACAATAATTATTTCTGAAAATTCCTCTTAAAAGAAAATTTTACCTCTTATCAAATACAAGCACTAAGTTTATTATGAACGTGAACAATGTAAGGGGAAAAACACAAATTGTGTCAGAAAAAGAGGGACTGAAACTCTGAAGAATGCTCTATTTTTTGGTATTTAGCATCTATAAATCTTCTTATTAATTGAATTGATAATGTTGTGTGTTATAATTGACTTAGGTGAGTTATATTAGGAGTGTATCCCATTAACTTAGCAGCTTTCAGTTATTAAATAATTGGAGAGACCTATTTATTATGTTGTATCCATAAATACATGGTATGAATACATATGAATGCAGTGGCTGACAACTGGATGACCCGATTTTTTACCGATTTTTGCTACTATATTCATGAATACAGTAGCTCGAATACATGAATACATCACCATAACAACTGAAAGGTAGCTATGTAACGTAATTATGTATATGGTAGCTATTGGAAGTTAATAGCCACTAAACAATAGTCATTTCTGAAAATTCCTCTTAAAAGAAAATTTTACCTCCTATCGAATACAAGCACTAGGTTTATTATGAACCTGAACAATGTAAGGGGAAAAAAAAATTCAAACTGTATCAGAAAAAAAAAGAGGGACCGAAACTCTCAAGAATGCTCTATTTTTTGGTATTTAGCTTCCTTCTCCAATTCAACTGTAAGTTGATTTTCACTTAATTTCTTCAATCTTTAATATCATTTATCATGTTTTCATCTTAAAATCAAGGTTTTTCATGGGTGAAAATGGGGATTTTGGGTAGAACCTAGGTTTTCTTAAAATTGGGGATTTGGACCTCAATTTGAGGTCCGATTTCAAAACAAATCATAGATATGAACTCGTGGGGGAATGGGTAACCGGGTTTTGGTTCGAACCTCTGGTTTTGACCACGTGGGCCCGCGGGCATTTTGGGAATTTTTGAGTAAACCTTTGGGAAATTCATTTTCATGCATTCAAATTGATTCAATTAGCATTTGTTGATACATTCAAGTAAGTTGTGACTATATTCGAGCGATTTTGTGGTGAATTCGAAGGGTAAAGCTATACTAGAGGCTTGAGTTGAGTTTGGAGCATTTGAGGTAAGTGTTTGATCTAACTTTTGGCTTGAGGGAATAGGATTAGGGTGTTGTTTGCTAATTGCTAAATGCGAGTACGGTGTATAGGCATGGTGTCGAGTACCTATACACCGATGTCTAGCATGACCGTAGGTCCTTGTTTGTACTTATTCCGATATTGTTATGACTCTACCATGTTAATTGATGAATCCTATAAAATGTGAAGAGTATGAGGATTGATTGTGAGTTGTAAATTTTTTGGAGTGTTGGCTCAAACAATAAAAGAACTATTGGGTAAGAAATGAAGGAAATAGAAAGTATTATGATTAATCCCTTACCGGGATGGTTTGAGTATATTGATTATTCTCCCTTGCCAGGATTTAGCTGTTAATTGTGTAATTCCCTTGCCGGGACATTTCGTATTATTTGTTTATCCCCTCGCCCCGTTTGGTTGTGATTGCTGTTTGGGTGAGGGAGAGTGATAATGCACAAATGGTCATTCCGTGCCATATTCTGATTATAATGTACGAAGGGTCATTCCGTGCCATGTTTTGATTATATGTGCACGAAGGGTCATTCCGTGCCATGTTTGGATCATATTTGCACGAAGGGTCATTCTGTGCCATGTTTTGATTATATTTGCACGAAGGGTCATTCCGTGCCATGCTTTGATTATATTTATGCACGAAGGGACATTCCGTGCTCTGATTTGATTATAATTGCACGAAGGATCATTTCGTGCCATGATAT
>MU707502.1:2377-25219 GCA_026770625.1 Nicotiana glauca
ATATATATGTCACCATCCTTCCTTTTAGGTCAAAGTTAACTACCGTTCGAGTTAATTTGCTTGCATTTAATTAATTTTACGAGGTATTATTTTTCATCAATACAGGCCTGGTTTTAAAAGGCAGAATTGGGATTCGTCCGGGGCGGAGCACTCGTAACGCCCCTGCACTTATGTATATGGTTTAGTTTCGTGAGACTTACGTCTCGGCCACCGGGGCTTACGCCCCGAACACGCCTAACGCACGGGGTATTAGGCTCGCCTAATAGAACTTTATTCAATTGTATATAACTAACCTTGTAGATCCTCAAATTTTTTTAACAAATCGTTGACTATACAAAATTTCTTCTCTCTTAATCATAAATCATTAAGTTGAGAGTATTTTATGTCATAATTAAAATAAAAATTATTGCACGTTATCCGCAAAGACTGTTATGATAGTAGATTTTAAATAAATCTTTCATTTCAAAAGTATTTATTTATTAGCTTTTGTTATGTCTTTACTATATACATAGTCCATAATTTTTTTTTAATTATTTTTCTAAATATTATTTTTGTCACATTTGCGAGATACAATACTTATTAATTTAATATTTCAGTATTAGCTAGTAGCTATTTACAAATAATTAGTTATCATGATGTTGTATGATGAATTATGTGTCAGTTTATTAACTTGTTGAAACTTACAAATAGATTATGCTAGAGAATCATATCTAAATTGTGAATTATATTTTTATATAAATTTTCTTTCGAATAGAAAAAATATTAAATAAAAGTAGTATTTTAAGTAAAATATCAAATTATAATATTAAAATTCTTTCAAGATCTATTACTCCTTAAGAAATAAATATATGATTTCATATCGAATACATTACTTTTGATGTTTGAGTTGTAACGACGTCGCAACTAATTTGCATATTATGATATATGTCATACTTTTCGTGTTATTCATAGTCGAATTATAATTTGTAAATATTTTAAATAAATTATTTGCTATAATTTTGTGATTTTTATGTAATTTTTATAATTATTTTTTATTTTATACTATCTTAAAATTCTTGAAATTAGTAAAATTTAAAGATCCGTAAGACTTACGCCCCATGTCTCAGGGCTTACGCCTCGCCTCGTCAAAGGTAAAACACCTCGCCTCACGCCCCCGCCCTTTAAAACATTGAATATAGGTATCGACCTATCGATAATTTTGTCCTTCAAGGTTTTGGACCAAATATACTCGGTAAAAAGAGTAACAATATTATACGACTTTTTTTTGGCTTGTAAAAGGATTTGTGATTTAATTAATACTCACTCAAGCTTTCTACTTGTAACAATATTTTACTTGTTTCATTCTCCTTTGTTCTTTTTCCAGCTAAATAAATCCAATGTGCAATAGAAACTCTGAATCTAAAAAATTCTTAAAAATCCATCTAAACTTTCTGTTCCTTCAAATTACTAGTAATGCACCAGTCAAAAAAAGTAATAATAGCAATTTAGAGACATGCTTATCACATGGATTTAAGAGTTACACGATATAAGGTGTAAATTTAAAGATAATTCATATGCTTTAGAATAATATAAAAAAGAGACCAATTTGACTTAATGCCAGGCTCCTCTTTAGTCAGAAAAGATAACTCCACCATCATATATAAATATTATTTCTGCAAAGACATATATTCTTCCACTAACAAATTTAAAAAACTACAACTACTATATACAAATAGTCAATAGGTTAAAGAAAAAGAATGCCATATAATTCATACTTTTATCGTCGGTTGATGCGTTGGACTCCTTGATTTTTAACTAAAGTTTTTATATTTGAAATCATTTTATGGTCGATCCTTTTCTGAATTCACTCGTAATAAGAGCTTAGTGCACGAATTGTCCTTTTTGTTTAATAAGGAGGGTATTTCTTTTAAGTGGGCTCACATAACTAGAATTCTCGGATTCGAATTCCAAATATAAAATCACCTTTAATAAAAAGCGCTATACCTATTGAAAGTTTGCCGGAATCAAATTAATCAAATTAAATACCGAACACGGAATGAGAAACAGAAAAATATATTATTCACTCTCTCTCTTCCCACAAACATAAAGCACATACAACATCCACAAACCGTCTCAAACATTCCTTTTTCTTCTTTTAAAACCACTTGTTCATAAAGCTGCTCATTTTTCCTTTTCAGAAAAAAAAAAAAAAAACTCCATTTCTCTTTTGCTTCTTCTTCTTCCTTCTTCTTCATCAATGGATACTGCTCAATGGCCTCAGGTATAATTACACTAAGAGAATTCTTAAAGAGATCCTTCACCTTAATCTTTTCTTTGTTTCTCTTGATCTCATTAATTCTTTTTTTTTTTGTATTTTTTGGATTAGAGTTTTTGTAGTGAAATATCTTGATTTGCTTTTGAGAAAAGTTCTAGTCTCTATTCCTTTTTGTTTCTACACTTTTTCTTTTTTGTTATACATATATGTGATTATGAAAAGGTTGAGAAAGTGAAAAAGATTAATTAAGCTACAGTTAAAGCTTTAAAGTACAAAGCACCTGAGTTTTTTTCCTTTCCTTTCCAATTACTCATCTGAAGATCTTTGTGGTGCTTACTAGCTAACTGATGCTCATAATAAAATCAGAGTCGGATCTAGAATTTAAATCTGATAATATCACTGAACGATTACACTTTTGAAATTATATATACGTTGATCAGAATCTAATTAATAGTTGTCAAAACAACTTCTCTACCTCGTCAGATAAGAGTAAGTTCTGCGTACATACTGTTCTTCCCAAACACTTACTTGTAAGAATATACTGGATACGTTGTTGTTGTTGCTGTTGTTATTATTATGTTGTTCATTTATTTCCTCTTGTTATTTTTTTTTTGTAGGAGATAGTGGTGAAGCCAATGGAAGAGATAATACAAAACTCAAATGGTGCATCAAAACCTAATTCATGTGTAGAAAGAAAAGTTAGGCCACAAAAAGACCAAGCTTTGAATTGTCCAAGATGCAATTCAACAAATACAAAATTTTGTTACTATAACAACTATAGTCTTTCTCAGCCTAGGTATTTTTGCAAGACTTGTAGAAGATATTGGACTGCTGGTGGATCTCTTAGAAATATTCCTGTTGGTGGTGGATCAAGAAAAAACAAGAAATCATCATCTAATTCTTCTTCCTATTCAAATCATGTTAATAATCCTTTGAAAAAACTTCCTGATTTGGTTAATCAACCATCTCATAATCATGATCAAAACCCTAGTAAGATCCATATTGAAGGGAGCCAAGATCTTAACTTGGGTTTTTCATCTGATTTCAAGACTATCACTGAGCTTATTCAGGTACTTTCACTTCATACAGTTCCTCGTTCAGTTCTTTCGAATTCATTGGATTCCTTTGTGTTGTAACAATTAGTGGCGGAACTAGAATTTTTATCAAGGGGTGTCAAAATATATAATAATAAAAATTTCAGAAAATTAGGGGAGTCAATACATAATATACATACATATAAATTTATTTTTTTATTTACCTACAATGTATTTGTCCGCCAAGGGTTTTGACACTCCTTCACGTAAGGTGGCTCCGCCACTAGTTACAACAATAATAACAACAATCCAATAAAATCCCATAAGTGGAATTTGGGGAGGATAGAGTGTACGCATACTTTATCCCTACCCCTACCCCGGAGGGGTAGAGAGGATATTTCCGAAATACACTCAGTTAACAACAAAAGTCAAGATCTTTTATGCGTTGTTATTTGTTTGTTTGTTTAAAGTCTTTTCGAAACTATTAATCGGGTCAAAATTAATACTATTATGTTATGAATGTTTTGAGGAACCAAAAAGTCAATTGTATTTATGTATGTCTAAATGTGCAAGTTAAGCAACAATTGATGTTGAAATAATATAGTACCACGTATCAATAAAGTTACTAAACTATATTTTCTAAAGTTTCTAAATAACATAGTACAATTGATGTTACTACAGTTACTGAACTTCTTGAAATTACAATAATTTGTTCAAAAATACATTTTTGATTTCGATTTTTTTTTATAACTGTAGTGTTCGAGCTTTTCTGATTTCGACTCTTACTCCTTTAAAATCAACAGGTACCAAATTATGATGGAAGCAACAAGGACAACAACAGTCCAAGTATTTCTCCATTGCCTCCTCCTCCTCCGTCTTCTTCTTCTTCTGCGTCTTCGTCATCGCAGCTTTCAGCTTTGGAATTAATTAACGGGATAACATCAAGAGGGATGAATAATAATTCATTTATGTCAATGGCCAATATTTCAAGTGATCCAAATTCAGTTTATAATAACTCATCTGGATTTTCTTTGCCATCTCTAAATTTCTCATTGGATCATGGACTTGGAAATGCAGCCTATGGAAATAATATCCAAGAGACAAATACAAGTGGAAGATTTTTATTTCCTTTTGTAGGTTTAAAACAAATTTCAACCACAAATACTACAAATGATGGTGGTAATGAGAATAATAGAGATCATCATCAGCCTGCTGAAGAATCTACTAATGGATTTTGGAATGGAATGTTAGGAGGAGGAGGTTCTTGGTAAAAAAAAAAATTATTATATATTATACAATAATATTTCAAGGTTTTTCTTCTATTTTCATTCTGGGGTTTCTTCTTTAAAAAAAAAAAAAAAGATTTTCTTTTACTAGTAATTTTATAATTTTTGTTGTAGTGTTTATTGGTGGGGGTGGCCTTGTTTGGATTTAATTTCTTCAAAAAAACTAACTCATAGGATAAAAGGAATTCTGATTTCTCCTAATTTTTAGTTTACTTTACTCTCTCATTTTTCATATAGTTGTCATTAATTTACTTTGGATTATAGTTGGTGAAAGTTATCTGAAAGAAAGGGAAGCCCAGATTTTTTTTTGGAGGGCAAGAAGACCAGAATTTGTGATGCCTATAATTATTTTCTATTATCACAAAAAGGAAGGCAAAGAGATCCCAATAGTGTTGTTTTAATTAATGTCATTAGAAAAATAAATGTATTATAATGAATAATTTTCAAGTTTGTATTGAGCTTTGTGAGACTTGTTATTAATTTATTTGAGCTACTTTATTCTGCAAAGTATAGTTTTGCAGCATAATTTCTGAACATAAACATGTCTTATTTCATGATTTATTACTCTTTTCCCAAAAAATTTTTTAAGGTTGTCAGGTTCTGTTTCACTTCAAATGGCTGTATATGACTTAAGCCATGAGCATCGGTAGCCAGGTTTGATAACACAAAGAAAAAGGAAAACCCGGTAAACAAGGTATTCTGCGTTCCCGCAAGGTCTGGAAAAGACCGTACCGCAAGAACTGTAATGTAAAAAATTTATCTTAATGTTAGCATTAGTGATTGGTGATTGTTTCAACAGCTCGAACTCGTAACTTATAGGTCATATAAACACAATATTACCATTGTTTCAAGACTTCCCTTCTGATTTAATAAGTAATAACATAGTGGTTTTGATTTAAACACAATGACATTGTTCATGAATGATACCTAAATGACATGATTCAACGTGGTCATGGACATTTTATAATTTCATAGGCCAACTAAAAGCTTGTATTTAGGAGGAAAAAAGTCTCTTTTCCAAGTTTGTTTCTTCAATTAATATAAAACTGGTGAATGAATGTGTGCCTTTTTTTGTTAATTATTGAACCAGGAAATAAAGTGATATTTGCTATAAAATGTGAGAGAAAATCAAATATTTTGCTACTTAATAAATATTTCCTACTACAAAAATTGTTGCTACTAAATAAATATTTTTTTCTTTTATTTAAGAGTAAGACGTAATAATTATTATTAGTATTATTTTAGAGTTAAGACGTTATTGTTGCCGTAATCAAGGTCAAGCTAGCAGATGCCTTATGCGTTGGCCGAACCTAGTAGCTTCAATCCAAACAATGTATTTATTACAAATTTTTTATTGTTATATACAATTATTACTTTAAATAAACAATAATACTGAACTTATAAATTTCATATCTTGGCCAAGGGCGGCCCGACGAGTTCTGTGGCCTAAAGCTAAACTTTATGAGGGGCCTTAACATTTTAAAATAAAATTATTTATTTGAAGTCTATTTTTCTAGCGTTTCGTAGATACAAAGTTGTTAATAATTTTCTTATAATCGATAACTCCTAATAAGTTTTTCTTAATTGACAATATAGCTAATCCATCCGATACATTGTTGATCTTAGATAAGATTTTATCAATTTTAATTTTGAAAATTTCTTTCCGCTGAAGCAGCGGTAACAATAGTTATTATCAATATTCCATAAGTAATATAGGCATTGTAAAAATTATCAAATCTTTTTATTTGATCGGGTGTATCAATTAAAATATTATTTTCTAATTGTATTTTTTTTTAATAAAACTAAACCATCAATATCGAATTGATTATTATGCCTTAAGGACATTCAAGATTAAGGCAATATTATTCAAATTTTCATCATCTAGTGATCTTAATTTTTACCACTAAATAGAAAACCAAAAAAATTTCATATGCTTCGAATTGATCAACTTTATTTTGAAGTGAAAAAAACAGCTTTCTCTACTATATATAGAGTAATCAACTCCAAAGGACTACTCGAAAGATTTTGAGATTTTAATATCAACATATTCATCAAATTGATACTTCCTATATATCATATGTTTCTTCCGAAATTCGGGTTCGATATTCATTTTAAATGCAATTTTCGTAGCAGAAATTATAGCAGTTGCAAATCTTTCTTCTCTTTACGTGTTAAAGAAAAAAATCAAACCTTTTCATTTCACAAAACCTTTTTTGAACTTGTACATAGCCTAAATGGGGCCCCTATAATTATGGGGCATATACCAGTTGCTTTACTTGGTTTATGGTTGGGCCGCTCCTGATCTTGGCTCCGCCAAAATTATTCTTGTTTATATATATATATATATATATATATATATATATATATATATATATATATATATATATATATATATGCAGAGGCGGATCTAGGATTTCGATCGCATGGGTGCACTACTAAAAAAAGAGAAAAACTAATTAAGTGTTGAACTAAGTGTACCATTCAACTTTTATGGAGCATGGTGCCAATACATAATACTGGATAAATTTTAAAAAATACGTACATAAAATATCTAATTTGACCGATGAACCATGGGTGCACGTGCCCGTATTCGAGGCTATAGATACGCCTATGTATATATGCAGAAAGCTGGCCAAATAGCAGTTTCAATGGGATGATAATTACGCATGTTCTTTTATTGTTAAAAAATTAAAAGAAGTAGGAAAAACATCTGACAAACTCTAATTTCTTTGGTCATATGTGGGATCCACAAACATTCCCCTTGACTAGCGTGCTAAGGAATAATCTCTCCCACTTTATTCTAGATCTACAGCCTCCATTTCTCTGTAATTTGTTAATTATAAATTATAAACATCTATATCAAAGTAACTCGGATCTACTAAATGCAAATTAAAAGTCTTACTCTATTTTTCAGACTTCTAATAATTTATCATTAAAGTTTATCATCAACTTATGACAATCTTTCTCCTTTATTCAGTCTTAATATTAGTGACGGATTCAGTATTTAAATCCTATGAGTTTAACTTTTAAATTTTTTAGAATTGAACTCATTTATATTTTTAATGTTATGAATTTTACTCTGGCGTCAAAAATTATGGGTTCAGTTTACTTGAGATGCTACACCACATCCTCCCCTACTTAATACGGCTTACACTTCTTAAATTCACGGAAACATAATCCAAAGTAGATCTACAGTGCATAGGATTTCAGTAGCTTTTGCCTAAATTATGTTCAGTCAAACCTCTCTATAACAATCTCGTTTTTTGGTAATTAAAATTTTATAACAATCTCGTTTGTTCCGAATATTTTTGAATGTTATAGCGAAGTGTTGTTATATAGAACATATATTATCATAATATAAAAATTGGTTCCGAAAAAGCTTAACTTTTATAGTGAGGTTGTTATAAATAGAATTTTATTTATGGTGAATGTCTATATTTAGAGAGATTCTAGGGTTTATTACTTAATGGCTAAGTCATCATCTCCCTATAAATAGAAGGTTCTACTCCATTGTAAATCATCCCAAAGCAATAAGAATTCTCTCTCCCTACTTTTCTCTCAATATTGTTATTCTTCTTTTATTGTTTCATAACACATAATCAGCACGAGACTCTAACCAATTGAGTAGAAGTTTTGGATTTAGCATAATGATTGTCAATTGTTCCATGAACTTCCTTCATGATTAAATTCCAAATTGAAGGTAAGTATTTTACCGTATTTTTCTCTTTTATTCTATAATTTAATTTAAAATACAAGCAAAGACAATAAAATTTGATTATAACTCTAATGGAGTTAGTAAGAAATTATAACCACTCGAAGTGGTAAAATTTTTATATCTTGCCATGATCAAATTTATGTATGATTATGGGCACAAGAAGTGCATACCCGTCCCATTGAATTTGCTTCATTCTCATTTCCTTAAGAGAATGTGATAGCAGTATGTGATAAGTCTAAAAGAAGATAAAATTATTACCATGAAGGTATTAATGGATGTGGACGTGGTATTAGACGAAATTATAATCGTCATCATTGTGATAATAAGAATAATAAGGATTCTCAAAATAATCCCTCACTCTGTGAGAGTAATATTGTCATCGATTTGACATGAGATTTTATAAAGCACATATAGATGATTATGGTCTATCATGATGTGAACGTGACAACATCTCATTTATGAATACATATTCATTCTTCAAAGAATATGAACGTGCTAGTGATAGTTAATATACCATACTCACCTTTAGAAGGAGGTTTGAGATGATATAAGAAAATAATATCATTATTATGGCATTAATGGTCATTGGCCACGTACCTATTGTATGCCAAAATATTTTGGCAATGTTATTATTAAAGGACAACAACAATGCAAGATACATATCTTGCATATAATTTTGACCATAACTCTTTAAAAGAGATATTTATCATATGGATGGTGATGAATATATGGTAGTACCAAATTAATTGAGAGCTCTAGAAGAGCCAATTATTACTATTTTGGAGAAACACAATTGATTACCAATAAGGTATTGTGTTGTAGTAAGTCTCAAAGAAACTTATTCAGTTTCCAAAGTATACGCGAAAGCGGTTGATTATATTGAGATTATAAATAAAGGAAAGATTTAATATCTTCTATTACTACAACTTGTATCTGGGTAATATATATGTGAAAAACTACCTACGTTATTCTTTAGTTTGTACTACACAAATAAAAGAATATCACAATAAAGTGGATGTTTATTGATATAAAAACCCATATCATAATAAACTTGGAGTTTATTGATATCCAGTTGGCATAATTGATTTAGCCATATCAATTTAAGTATGATGTGCAAAAATAATAGAGAATTCACAAGAGTAAATATTACAAGAACTAGAAAGTTCTTTACGAATTCTCTTATATAGCTAGTTCTCATTAATTAATAGATCAACTAAAATTGGGATTGAATCCCATGAATGCTGGAAATATCAAAGGTAAATATGGGCTCGTTCACCTGCCATGTATACCACATAAGATGCATCTATAAGATGGTTACATGTGCGATTAGTATTAACCCGAAATATGGTATTTGCGAGGTAATTTGCTCAATAATTTGATTTAGAGCATAATTTTCAGATTTTCTATTCAAGATAGTTTATCTTGATAAGTTGGTTTACATCACAGTTGATTTAGCAAAATAATTTATTGAGTGCCTCCACTTAATAGCTAGACTATTGCTTATGAGAACAAAGTTATCTATATCAGTTTGATATCGGTTATATACGAAAGTATATTACATTCTCCCCTCACAAGTGGTTCAGGGTCAGGAACCAATTCTATCTTATTATTATTGATGTGCGGTGTATATTTGATGAACACCATAACGACACAAAGATGAGTTCTCAAATTTGAGGAAGCAAGTTAGTTTTTCTAACATGAGGGGGAGACAAGATAAACAGTTGAGAAAAAGTTACGTGTAATGGATTATCATGTGTACATTTTGATCCTCGAATAAGATAATATGAACTTTAAGTTCATAAAAGATAATTCATCTGCAATATATTGTAAAGCATGCCAGACGCATTTGCTGACCCAAAGAAAGTAACTATATTCTCATTGCAAATATTGTTATGGATAAAGTCTATGGTACGCTTAAAGCGTATAGACAATCAGTTTCAAATAAATTTCTTGATAAAAAAGATGAGCAAATGATCATAATAAAGGAGGTAAGTGTTCTAGAAGATCACATGATAAAACACTTCACAAAATCTCATAAAAGATTCAGGTACCCGAATATATGAACGAGGAGATCTCTATATTATGTCTTTATAAAAAATATGGAGGTTGGAACCGATATAAAATATTTGTCGACGACATTGATTCTAGCACTAAATATATATGAGGATCTTAAGTCTGGAGAAACTATTCAAGTAGAATTTAGTTTCATATGAAAGACAAGTAGTTTTAGACATGTAGTTCAAACACTTAAAAGTATAAAGATAATGGTGTGTGCTATCACATTTATGTATCTTATATGTCTGGCATGACATAAAAACTTGATGCAAATCTAAAGTCTATTTATATGGCTTATTGACTATACTTATATGGCAATCCATGAACGATTTAAAATGTTGATAGCATATGCAATTCTTGGAGAATTCTTTGGTCACGAATGATCATATCCGAAGTGCAATTGGTGCACAAAGGTATCTTGCTATAGCTATAAGCATGATAATGTGATAGCAAGGATTTTCAAGGTGCAACATATTCATTGGAGTTAATATGGCGGATTTATTCACCAAATCTTTGCCGACGTCAACCTTCAAGAAGCTAGTGCACAAGATTGGGATGTGAATGCTCAAGGATGTGAATTGATGCTCTCATCAGGGGGAGTTAATGCACATTGCACTCTTTTCCCTTACAAGGTTTTATCCCACTGAGTTTTCCTTGCAAGATTTTTAACGAGGCAACCAAAAGGTGTATTGTTAGATATGTGTACTCTTTTTCCTTATCTAGAATTTTTTTTTCCACTGATTTTATTTTAGTTAAGGTTTTAACGATGTAGATTATCTGTTGAATAGACATTCAAGGGGGAGTGTTATAAATAGAATTTTATTTACGGTGAATGTCTATATTTAGAGAGATTCTAGGGTTTATTACTTGGTGGCTAAGTCACCTTCTCCGTATAAATAGAGGGTTCTATTCTATTGTAAATCATCCCAAAGCAATAAGAATTCTCTTTCCCTACTTTTCTCTGCAATATTGTTATTCTTCTTTTATTGTTTCATAACAGAGGTGTTGTTATATAGGGATACTGTTATAGTGAGGTCTGACTGTATATGTATTAAGAAATTCACTAAATATCTATAAATATTTGAGTGTAAACGCAGTTATTATTATATATTAACTTGAGTTGCTATATAAACTCATAAATTTCAAATCTTAAGTATGCTGTAACTGCAGTATTTTTATTTAAATAAATTTATAGAATTATTAGTTGCAGTAAGTCACTTTCGGTGGAGAATCAGAGCCTGAATGGCTGAATTATTTTTTAAGGATTTAGTTTGGTACTTTGGAAGGGTCCTTTTCTTCAGGCCATTTTAGTAGGTGTTCTCTTTAAGAAGTTGGAAAACCCCAAACAAAAGCTTGCACATTTATGAGTCTTTTTATCCCGTGATATTCGGGATCTCTTAACAGAAATCAACGATATGATCATATGAATAATTTTTAATTTATTTATTTATTGGATCATAGAATTTCCTTAGTAATAATTATGTCTTACGTTTTTTGTTCACTTTTCTTTTCAAGCAAAGAATGAGAGTTTCTGTTTTAGAATGAAACATCAGTAACATTTTGGTTTAATTTGTTCTCTTTTAGTTTTTCTCTTTTTTGCTTGAGTTAGAAAAATCAATTTCAAGAAACATGATACAAGTTTGGTTGATAGAATGTAAGTTTACAAAAATACCATGTTAGCAAAGAAATCAAAAAGGGAAAAACAGAACCATAACAAATATATTTCGATATGATACTGGTATTAAGTCAAAAATCAAAAATATCGAATCGAAATCTTACAAAACCGTGTACAGGGGCATCTTAGTTTACTCAAGATGCTAATGCAAATCAAATACTATTTCTTTCTGTTGTATGTGCTCAATTTAACCCAGTTCATTGATCTGCATTGATCCCGAAAATACGAACCTTGTGCATGTTTGGAAATTTGGCAACAACCAGTATAAAAACTGCGACTGTGTTGAAGAACAACATTGGGTGTTGATAATCGGTTGTATGGGAGGCTATCAAGTACCTGTGAAAAGAAACCAAGAATGAGAACACTACTGCAAAGGCATCATACAGTACAGAGGATAAGGTGGACAACAGACAACCATCCCAATAGGAAGGGCGGAACGAGGAGAGGGCCCGGCAATCATACCACGGCGGTCAGAAAAGCGTGTGACAGATAGATCACGGGTTCGAGCCGTGGAGGAAGCAACTAATACTTGCATTAGGGTAGGCTGTCTACATCACACCCCTTGGGGTGCGGCCCTTCTCGGACCCTGCGTGAATGCGGGGCCTTGTGCGATGGGCTGCTCTTTAAAGAATCTTTTCTCCAAAGGGAAAACAAAAAAAGAGGATCATTGTGTAGGTGGTGGCACAGGCAAGACGAATGGCAAACAAATCAATGTCCTACCACATCATTAATACAAAAGCTGCACTAGTTGTTGTTCTGGGTACAATAAATGAGAACACCATATTTTCCACTTGCTGATCATCAACCTTAGCTACCTTCAATGTTCGTCTTTTACGTGAGAGTGCATAAGCTAGTGTATCATTAATATGACACGGTATTGTTTAATAAGCATCAAATCATATGCCTTACAAAAAGTAATGTTTCTGAATAATAATAAAGGAGGAAGGAGATTCCAATATCTAGGAAACTAGAATGCTTCATCACTAATCAAAAGAAAACTAGGATGGATGAATAAGAAAAGAATGCTGCAAAATATCAATAACATAATTCCAGATAGGTAAGTAATAAGCATGCCAACCACAGGTCCACAGCAACACCCCCCACCCCACAACCTCAAACTAGTACACATGCACTGTTTAATTTCCTCCCTCCTTTCCTATCAAATTTTGTGATCTTTTTTTTTTTTTTGATGAAATTGAAGGGGAAAATTCTGCGAAAAGGCAGAAAAAAAATGCTATGCAGCAAAGCAAACAAGGATGTGTGCATAAGCCCATAGCATAAAATAAAAGACTCTGAGAATGGTATCAAGATGCTAGTGCTGATTCAACATTTTACTCCTATTGCAAAAAGTGGGGGTTGGGGTTGGGGGTTTCTTTTTCATTTTTTCTTTTGATGAGTGTGCATTTGGCTGATCGCTCTTTCATCATTTTCTCTACTATTTCTAAGTTTAAAATTGAACTCCTTCAACAAGAATTGTTTTGCAAACAAATCAACTGCCTTAAGAAAGCTTGCTACACTTTCAAAGATTAAATACCAAAAAGGTACATATTTCCTGGTGCAACTCCCAACATAAATAGGTTACAACAATAACAACAATAACCCAATATAATCCCACTTAGTGGGGTCTGGGGAGGGTAGTGTGTACGCAGACCTTACCCCTACCCTGGGGTAGAGAAGTTGTTTCCAAATAGACCCTCGGCATCCTTCCCTCCAAGAACTTATCACCTTGCTCTTGGGGAGACTCGAACTCACAACCTCTTGGTTGGAAGTGAAGATTGCTTCCCATCAGAGCAAACCCTCTTGTCCAACATAAATAGGTTACAACAATAACAACAATAACCCAATATAATCCCACTTAGTGGGGTCTGGGGAGGGTAGTGTGTACGCAGACCTTACCCCTACCCTGGGGTAGAGAAGTTGTTTCCAAATAGACCCTCGGCATCCTTCCCTCCAAGAACTTATCACCTTGCTCTTGGGGAGACTCGAACTCACAACCTCTTGGTTGGAAGTGAAGATTGCTTACCATCAGAGCAAACCCTCTTGTCCAACATAAATAGGTTACAACAACAACAACTACCCAGTGTATTCCCACAAAGTGGGGCAATAGGTTACAATGCAAACAAAAGTTTCAGGAGCCAGCTCGGCTGTAGCAGACTCCAAAAGTGAATTTTCATAAGCTCTATGTCATTGAGAACTTGAGAGCTTCCTAAACAACAAAACATACTGCTAAATGAAGGATGCATAATGCTTTTCTTATGAATAAACGGCATTTTTATCCTTGAAATACTGAAAAATCAGTGCCCCCAGGGCTTAGTTCAAGTGGCAAAGGTTGAGGGACTTATAATTTACGTCACAGGTGTGAGCCTTGCGCCATGCGAACTAAGCCTGGTATTTAAGTGGAGAAGAGTAGAGGAACGGGTCCATTATCCCCGAGCTTCGAAGGGTGCAGTTGATCCTAAGGATTCGTCCCAGACAAATTTCTAGGTCATCCAAGAGAAATATTGAAAAAGCAATAGCGCGTTTAAAATGTGGAAATTAATTTGTAATGCTTTCAAAAGAATTTATTATTATGCACTTCTTGTTTTAGATCATTCAAAACTAAATCTTATGAGGAGAAACAAATTCCAGACAACTCAGATGACTCCGGAGATAAAGAGCAAAGATTGAGACTTGACGCCACAAGACTATGAGTTTCCTCCTTCAATTCCACAGTTTAGGTAATTTTTTCAGGCTCAAAGGTAAGATTTATTAGTTTCTACAAACTTTGAGTAATAACCTTTAGGATAGCTACCTCCAACAGTTGTAAAACAAATTAAAGATGATTCTTTTCCCATCAAGATTCACAGTTAATTTTTTTTGTATGGAAAAGTTCACAGTGAATTTCTTTTTTCCCCCTTTTTGGGGCGTAGGTCCACCGAACGCTAACTTTAATCAAATGAAAATTCAGCATATTGCTTTCAGGGGAAAACACTGTTCCTTTTCCCATGGACCATTTGGGTTCTCAGCAAATTCATAAATGTTAGTAATAGCACTAATTAAAAACTCAAAAGTTGTATATCCACCTTAGGGAGAAGTCCATTAGTGGCTCAATAATCTGTGAATGCTCAATAATTGCTAATGGAACCTGTCACAGTCGTCCAACCATGGCATGTCCAGATACCTTCTGCTTCAGTCATTAAATGCTAACAGCCTAACACTTTCTAGGAGTGTCAGATTTTGGTTTTACCATGTAATATGTAGGCCCTGAAGCTAAATGGGACCAACTTCCCACTAAACTAATGCAATTGGGGTATATATCAATCAACAGTGTATCAACCTCAAACTAGCCGGGTCAGCGAATGAAATCCTCAATGCCCGTTGACCCGTTCTGGTCTGTTAAGGTCAATTTCATTTGACTACTAAATAAGCTGTCTTGTACGGCAAATTAGCAGTTCTCCAGAACTAGAGATCTCAAAATGTTACACTTACCCCGAAACGGGCATATAAATCTATAACCAAGGTAAAGACACTTGGAACAAACATCAGGACTAATTTAAGTGTAAAAACAAGTAAACCTTAATTTCTAACTAATTAGTATCAGCCATACAGAACCTTTGATTCCATTCTTAGCTAAACTCTCATTGATTCTGAGAGATACTCAGCAACTTGAAACATTCTGTAAGCTAACACTCACTTCAATGTAATATTGCTGGTGCCACAATCCCACAACCATTTTACAAAACTTGGTCTTCACCTTGATAGGTATCTTCCTATCGTAAATCACTCCAACTTTTGAGTGATCATATTCTCTGTGTTAGTTCTTCCTTTGTCATGCTATACTCTAGGAGATATTGATGCCATATTTTCCACTCTAACAGTCCAAAAAATGCGACTATGAGATTTAATCAGACACATTATCCTCTTTTTTGAAATGGTAACGTGGTGAGTCGAACCCACAACTGTAAGGTTGGAGGTGGAGGGTGCTTCCCACTTGAATAACCCTATCTTGTCCAACACATGATCCACTTATTTGAGGTAATACCTTCAACACCGAATTCTCCATAAAAATTTATAGCATTAGATTCGATAAATTTGCTCGTGTTGCAATGGTGCTTTGTTGGAGAAGCTATTAAGAATAAGTGGTTAAAAAATGCTTCCAGTACAGCTTGTTATGTGGGGACTACATCATATATTGTTTTGATAAGGAATTCCAAAAACTAGCAGAAAAACAGAGTAATCAAGCTCAAAATAATTAACAATTGGGCTGATATCATTGATCATGGAAGTTATGCATGAACGTAATAATCATGAAAAAGACTTGTGCGTTATCCATGATGTTTTCATTCAACCGCTGCACGATCACCAATTACATAAGCTTGGATGCTTAATGGGTCTAATAACTACATTCTATTTCCTAACTTCTTGTCCCATTTATTGTTAACTTTCAACTAATAATAGTCTCATATAAAATGAAAGATAGCAAGTTTTAGTTAACCAAGCCCATAATCAGAGCCTAAGAATACTACACCCTCCAATATATGAACTACTACAATGATCAGAAGCACTGTTGCAAAATGCATGACGGTGCAACTTAGAAGCTTTTGCAAGTCAGTTGGAGAGCTCATATACATGTCAACTATACTTGCAAGCATGATATCTTTCACAGCATTAGAAGTCTAAATAGCAAATAACATGATGAAATTGACTACTTACAGCACCACAGGGACAACTGTTAGAAACTTCCTGTTGCGAGTAAGCTGCTTCCCATTATCTATCTGCTCCCACCAAGTCAATCTATTGTAGATACCTTGGTCATCAGAAAATGGTGTTCCCTTCTTCCAGTGAAAACATTGATATGTGACCTGAAGATAAATAGACAAGGCGAAGTCGTTGGTAAGGCAACAAAAGATTTAGAGTATGTACAAATTCCATTCCCTACTTCCGGTGGAAAAAAGTGACAAATGACGTGAAATAAGTAGAGAAGGCAGTCCTTCAAAAGGAGAGATAAAAATCAAGAGTAGGTATATTACAAGGTTTCCGCCCATGCTATAACACCAGGTAAAAAAAACATACACACACAAAGAGACACAAATTGAGACCAAAGAGAAGGTAAATATCATCAAGTAGACTTTGGCACCCGTAGGATTTATGCAGAGACATTATTCACAGCATATTACATAGGTAAACAATGTTTTTAATTTGCTACTAAACACATGGGCAGGCAAGCATAGCAAGAACAAGGAAAAAGACGTCAAAAGGATAATAGAGATACTAAGCTTTCAAATTTGCAATCTTAATAGAAGTCCCCAAATTCCAAATGTACTTGTTACTCCGCATACTGGTGACTAAATAGAGAAATTACAAGGTATGTTATGCATGCATCATAATGTCATGAAAATGGTCTTAGACCTAACTTACCTCAAAAAACCATTTTAAGTGGTGAAAATTCTTGAAACCATATAAATAGACTATAAAATGCACCCTCAATCAATGTGGGAACTCAACACCTGCCCCCTACTCCTACCCTCCTCTCCGGACACAATTACTTCTAGACATCTAGAGCGTGAATAACATAACACGCGAGCTCAACACTGATAAGTCTAGCTTTGATACCATGTAATGAGAACGAACCTTGGGCTAACTCAACCGTAAAGATAGTTCAAGTGGTGAGAGTTCCTCAATATTATAATAGATTAAAGTCCATAGAGTCATAGACTCCATGCTCTCAACCAATATAAGACTATAGTAATAATGTCTAGCGAAATCGATCAACATGCAAAAACCAAGTATACAAGACACTAAAAAGCTAGAGCTTTTATTACAATTTGCCTGTCCGTCTATCGAAGAATCAAATATATCAATTGTGCATGCCATCAATCACAAAATAGTAGGAGTCGGTTGTATCCTTTTCTACTCTATCTAAGAATCAAGACGGATAAAATAAATTCCAATTCACCACTCCTCAAGCTACTTCTCAAAATCTCTGATTTCAAGTTGACGTAAACAAGTAACCAAAGACTCAAGCTTACACCTAACTCGGATTAGTTACAAATTCCGAGACAATTTCCCAAATGGCGCAGTACCATAAACCCAGAAATAACTAAGACAAACGAGTTTTGGAATCCCAAAAAAATATATCCAGAAACATAGACATCAATAAGTCAATCATTCAATTATGCATTTACCATGCATTTATTTGTGTGGACCCATTTCAAAGGAACATAGTTGTGAATATAGTTCATCATGATTGGACTAGTTTAAAGCCAACTATCAACCTACCACAACCATAGTTGCGGAGCTAGCTCAATGAAAGGTGTTCAATTGAATTCCCTTCCCTGAAAAATTATAGTACTGTGCTAATAGGATAAAAACTGGTGTTTCATATATAAGTTGTTGAATCCCATTGACATTAGGAAAAAATTCTAGTAAAGTTGCAACTAGGCTTCAAAAGATACTTTACATCACAAGTTCAAATCTCAGGTGTAACATTTGATATTCTCGAATGCAATTGTATAAAATTCTAGCTCCTCCACTTACCACAACCCTCCTCCTTTATTGAGAAGGTGAATACAACAAAAACAATTACTACTACTAAGCCTTAATTCTAAATTAAACAAGAATACGCAAAAGTTTTTTTTTTAAAAAAAGGTAGAGAAAGAGGCGTACGAGAAAATGGGAGAGATGAACGATGGTCCAAGCCATGCCAGGAGAGCAACCAAAGACAGAGAGAACAACGAGCCATGAGAAGAATAGAATTAAGATGTAAGTTGTCCATACACCTGGATACGTGAACCACTCCGTATTCCGATTCAGATCCGTCGTCGGCACCGCCGTTACATACAAATTCGCCATCCACAATTTCCAATTCAACTAAACGAGATCCGATAATCCTTTTCTGAATTGAGTTTTTGTATATACAAATTAGGAAGAAGAAATTCGGAACTTCTGATTATTGAATGAAGATGAAAATGGGGATTAATTTTTATTGGAAATAGTTTAAGATATTTGATCAAAACGTTGTTGATATGGAACTGTATTAGCCGGTGGGTTTGATGGGTAGGACCACTGCTCCTATTTCATTTAGTACTACTTTTTATTCTCTTTTGACACGTGTTAAATAATCAAATATTTGAAATACAATATAAATTATATTTGAAATAATATTTGGTGATTATTTACTATAAAATGTTATCTTTAATTATTTGATTAAGAGATATTTATTTTTATTTCAATCCTTAAATGATAAAATTAAATTATTTAATTTAATATAAATATTATATGCGGAAGCTTATGTTGTGAGTTTGAAGTTAATTTATTGGTTTACTTTCTTGTTAAACTAGGTGAAAATGTTAATTTAATAAAGTGAATAATTATTCTTTTGAACCTATATAACAAACATTATATTATTGTTGTTCTTGATGATGTTACACTGTTAGGTGTCATTTAGTAGAATGTATTAGGAAATATATATAATATATGTATTAGCTTCGATATTATTAATTCTTATTTGATAGTGTTTTTCAACCGCACTATTATTATACATAACAAATCATAGTTTTTAATACATGAATAAGCATATACTCCCTCCGTTCACTTTTAACTTACGCGTTTTTGACTTTGCATGCCCTTTAAGAAATAATAAATAAAGTGCATAATTTATCCTGATACTCATATTAATTGATGTATATTTTATTGAATTTGAGAAAAATATTTGAAATGAGTACTAAATACTGGGTGTATAACATAAAAAGAAAATGTCTTCTCTTGATATACATAAAATAACAAGTAAAAATAAAAATCTATTTTTAATATACATGTTAAGTAAAAGTGAACGAATGGAGTATAAAAATAGAACTGCCCTTTCAAGACCTTTAAAGCATCACAACATTACGAATACACCTTATTTAGTACTACTACTACTATTACTACTACTATTATTATTATTATACTCCTTCCGTTCACTTTTACTTGGCATGTATATTAAAAATAAATTTTTATTTTTACTTGTCACTTAACGCATATCAAGAGAAGACCAAAAAAAATCCTGTTATACCCACGGTATTTATTACTCATTTCAAATTATTTTCTCAAATCCAATAAAATATGCATCAATTAATATGGGTATCATGGTAAACTATGCACTTCATTTATTATTTCTTAAGGGGTATGAAAAGTTAAAACGTGCCAAGTAAAAGTGAACGGAGGGAGTACACCCTGTTAAACAATTTTTGTGGTCCAAAATAAGTATTTTTTCATATTTCAAGAATAAATTAATTATTATTTTTTCTACATTCGCCTTGGAGTAAATAGTGTTGGAGTAAGTATTATGATTATTTATGTGAAGAGATAGTAAAAGTTAATATGATCAATTTCATTGTTAATTAATGTTAAAATGTGAATTTCTTAATTTGTGTAAGAATAACCAAAAATTATTTATTGTGGACCGGAGGGAATATTTCATGCTTAGCGGTGGATAATCAAATTTCGTTCTGCCGTTTTCGGGGCATTTGCATCTATACCCACTTTTTATGTCGCGTTTTAACTTGTGCATATTTTGCAAAAAAAATTGCAAACGTACCCGCTTTTTTGCATAACTTCAGCATATGGGGCTAAAGTAGCAAAGACAATCACGCAAAACTTTAGCATTCTAGTAGTCAGGCCTGAAATTCAGCTCTAGAGCTGAAGTTTTTGTTTTGTAACTGGCGAATTTCAGCTCTAGAGCTGAAGTTTTTGGTTTGTAACTGGCGAACTTCAGCTATAAAGCTGAAGTTTTTGTTTTTGTAACTAGCAAATTTCGGCTCTAGAGCTGAAATTTTTATTTTTGTAATTGACAAAGTTATTTAGTTCATTTACAAATTTAGCCATGGGAAAATTTTTACTCACACATCATGTAGTAGAAAAACTCATTTTGTAGCCACACTTCAAAACCTACATTAGATGTTGCTATTTGCTCAGTTAGTGGCTGTTCAAATATCCGACATTTCCAATTTTGACTATACGCACCAGTTATCTAAAACAAAGGAAGCAACGAAACTGGATTTGCATTCACGACTGGTATCAGGTTTTGGCTAAGAAGAAGAAGGAGGGGAGTAGAAAGGGGCTGAAATTATTTAAAAAGTAGGTACAAGTTATAAGTTAAAAAAAAAATGGTATAGGTTAAATGGGGGCGACTAAATAGGGCGTCCCGTGCAATTTTTATATTTTTTTCTCTTTTCCTAAAAGGCAATAATAGCTAGGGTTGTCAATGGTTCAGTTCGGCCAGTTATTTTATAAATTTCGTACCATATTATTTTTTTGGTTATTCTATTATGTATAACCAAAATTAGATTTATCGAAACCGTCTCAATCATGTCGGCTTCTCTTCGATATCGGTACGGTTCTGTAAATTTTTGGTATTTTTTTAAAATATCATGCATAAGTCACTAGTAGAAATAGATTGCAATAACATACATAAATTATATGATTTAGCAAAACAGTGTAGATATTTTTACAGTTTAAAAGGTAATGAATTAAGAAAATATGAAACATGGTTAGAGTATAGATTCATCAAATATTCTACAACAGCGTAAACGAAACTAAGCCAATACAAAGAAAATATAAATCACACGAGTGGAATGATGTTAACCAAGTTAAGATTCAAGAATAAAATCTATAGAAGATTAAACATTTTAAAAAGATAAATCTTGTTCATATGAAAGGAAATATATTCAAATTGTAGGTTGCTACTCTTAATCGCTACAAATACTTGTGTCTTGCTAGTGAATATGGTGGAAATAATTTAGTTTAAATAGAAGTAGCATAACATGTTTGGGAATTAGGATTTTGAGTTTAATTACTTGTTGGCTTATAACTATTTCATAATTCCAAGGCCCAAAAAAAAAATTTAATGCTTTATTATTTTTAAACTTAATTATAAATATATTTTTCAAATTATGAATTTATTCAGTACAGTTCGGTATTTATTCGGTTTATTTTCATAAAATTAAAAACCTACCCTAATTATCGGTGCGGTTATAGATATATATAAAAACTTACAGTTTTTACAAAAAAAAATCTAAAAACCGATTCAGTCCGATACGGTTCGATCGACTTAGTCGATTTTTAAATATTCATTAAAACCCCTAATAATAACTATAAATATGAATTCCATGGTCGGTTGGTGTTTTTTAGTTGAAAGGTAAGCCTTCTAAACTATAATTAAAGATTTTGTGCGTGTTGAGAATGTCACGAACCAAAACTACAAATACTTGGCCCATACTTTAAGTCAAAAAATTAAATAATTTCTATTTGAGTTAATATCACCGCCAAATCAGAATGAACCACTTTCTGTTTCTATACTTCCTTTAAATAATCTTTATAACATGAAAGAGACATTGTTTCAATAATAGTCAAAAACTTTGAGCTATAGTTTAATTGACCTAAAGGTACTTTAAATGACCACTAATTTTGATTTGGTATAGCAATGGTGGGGCCAATTAATTATTTCCAAGGTTGGAGCCGCTCCAACCTATAGTCGGTACTTTAGGAAATCGATTACTAAACTATAAAACTTAATTATAGTCAGACATCTCTATAACAGCAACATATTATATAACAACACTTTTCTATAAAAATTAAATTTTATAGGAACAAATTCTCATGTTCTATTATAATATATATTTTTTATAATTGCAATTCTTTATAACATCTAAAAATATTCGGAACAAATAAAATTGTTATAGATGTTAAGAATAGAATTCTATTTGGAGTGAATGTCTATCCTGTAGAGAGTTTTACTTTGTGACTAAGTTATTTTTCTCCTATAAATAGAGGGGTCTTACCCCATTGTAAATCATCCCAAAATT
>MU707502.1:29814-52877 GCA_026770625.1 Nicotiana glauca
TTTTTTTCCATTGGGTTTTATTTTAGTTAAGGTTTTAATGAGGCACATTACTTATTGAGTAGACATTCAAGGGGGAGTGTTAAGAATAGAATTCTATTTGGAGTGAATGTCTATCTTGTAGAGAGTTTTACTTTATGACTAAGTCATTTTTCTCCTATAAATAGAGGGGTCTTACCCCATTGTAAATCATCCCAAAATTCAATAAGAATTCTCTCTCTCTCTCTTTCTCTGCAATATTGTTCTTCTTCTTTTATTATTTTATAACAATAGAGAGGTTTAACTTTAATTGTGCATTATATGCTACTGCACTATTTATTTCAAATGAGATCAAGCTACCGGATGTCGTATCGAATATTTAAACTTAAAGAGTACATGTTTATCAGTATATATCTGTAATGACCCAACCGATCATTTTGAGCTTTTGCACTTTGAATGCCGTTTCTCGGGCACGACTTGCCCCGTTTAATGTATTATGACTGATGTAGATCGTTGGTTTTGGTTTTACAAAAATTTGGAATGAATTTGAAATAACAGCCTCAGTTGAAAGTTTGAATTTGAAAGATTTGACCAAGAGTTGACTTATTTGTATATGAGCTCGGATCGGAATTTTTATGATTCAGTTAGCTTTGTTGGGTGATTTATGACTTAGGAGTGTGATTGGAAGTGATTTTGGAGGTCCGGTATAGAATTAGGCTTGAATTAGCGAAGTTAGTATTTTGGCGATTTCCGGTTGATAGGTGAGATTTTGATCTGACGGTCGGAATGGAATTCCAATAGTTGTTGTAGTTTCGTTATGTGATTTGGGATGTGTGTGCAAAATTTTAGGTCATTCGGAGGTGATTTGGTTGGGTTTTTGATGAAATGCGTGTTTCGAAAGTTTTAGAAGAACTTAGGTTTGAATCTGATGTGAATTGATGGTTTTGGTGTTGTTTGAAGTGTTTTGAGGATTGGAACACGTTTAGGTGATGTTTTAGGATGTGTTGGTGCTTTTGGTTGAGGTTCCCGGGGCCTCGGGGTGATTTCGGATGGCTAACGGGGAGTTTTGGACTATGAATA
Source organism: Nicotiana glauca (assembly GCA_026770625.1). Taxonomy (NCBI): domain Eukaryota; kingdom Viridiplantae; phylum Streptophyta; class Magnoliopsida; order Solanales; family Solanaceae; genus Nicotiana; species Nicotiana glauca. Next base: position 30,871 of record MU707502.1, read on the forward strand.
GTTGTAGAAAAAGGCATCAGCTATTACAGAGCATTTTGCTCTATGCGATTGCAGAGGGTATACTGCGATCACACAGAAGGATTTTGAAGGGGTGTTTGGTTATTCAATGCGGTCGCATAGTAAGGGTTGCGATCGCATAGTAAGGGTTGCGATCGCATAGTAAGGATTGCGATCGCATAGTGTTAAGTGGACCTAGGGACTTGAATGGAAATTTGTTCAATGCAAACGCGAATTTAAGTTTGCGATCGCATAGGATCAGGAGTTGATGAATTGCGATTATAGGGGTATGTATGCGATCGCATATTGTTAAATTTGGGCCTGGAATTTTTGTGCATTGTGATCGCAAGCGTGGGGCTGCGATCGCATAGAGGAAAAACGGACCTGGACAGAAGGGTTTTAAAACATTTTGTTCCGCGAGGTTAAGTCATTTTCCACCATTGTTGAGCATTGTGAGAGCTTTTTGGGAGGAATTGAAGAGGGATTCGAAGAGGAGTGATTGGAGGTAAGTCCTATGAACTAAAAACACGATTATTATGTGAAACTAACCTAGAAATTCATGGAAATTAAGCCTAAAATAGAAGAACTAGGGCTTGGAATTTTGAAATTTGTAATTTGGGATATGAGGGTTTATTTGGACTCCGATTTTGATGTTCTTTATATGCATAGACTCATGGAGTGAGAAGGAACCCATTGATGTAAGAATTTCTGAGTTTCAAGAAGTGGGCCCAGGGCTCAGATTTTGCTAATTTCGGAATTTTTGATATTTGTCGATTGTTTTCGCTTGGGCTTTGTTTCCTTAGAATATTATGATGTATTCGTTCTGGTTTTGGATAGATTAGAGGGGCAAAGGCGTCGTGAGATAGAGATATCGCCGGTTCGAGGTAAGTAATGAATGTAAATGATATTTTGAGGGTTTGAAACCCCGTATTTGCACATCGTAGTGCTATATTGAGGTGACTTGCATGTCGTATAGCGAGCATGGGGTAGAGCACCGTTGGAGATTGTGTCTTAGTCCGTCTCGATTGATGAATTTACTGCATATGTAATTGAAATTCACTTGTTATCATCATAATTTGGGCTGATTGCCATATTTGGGCTTCGTGCCAACTATTTGAACCCTTCGGGGGATTGTTGTTGATATTTCCTCATTATTTTAATTCTATACTTGAACTCAGTCATGTATTTTTCCACTATTTTTTTTAGACTCAGCCAAGTTTATTTTGCTTTAACACTTGAAATAATATTTCTAATAATATTTGGGCTGAGCATCATGTTTTACTGTTGCCCTAGTGGCTTATGTGATTTTGACTGGGTAAAGCCGAGGACCTTTATTGTGAGGATGCCTTTGGATCTGGCTGCACGCTGCAGCAGTATTATACCAATACCGATATGAGGAAGAGGGCCTAGACTTGATACCACGAGATGGCTTGATATTACGCTTGGGCCGTAAGGGGCCCCTCTCGTAGTCTGCACACCCCCAGGGAGCGACGTCGACGATAAATGGATCGGGCTGCACGCCGCAGCGATATGTGCAGCAGGCTGCACGCCACAGCAGTACCGGTATTGTTTGATTATGCTTGCATTATCTTATTTGTCTGCTATCATCTGTTGTTTTGTGCTACTTCTTGCAATATAGACCTGATACTCTGGCATTCCTTGATAACTGAGTGTTGTGCCCGCGGGGCAGAAATTCTATGCTTATCTGCACTATTTGTTTTGCATTCATTTGCGTAACTGCTGAAAACGTGACATTTCAAAAGAGGCTTAAACTGAGTTAAGATATTTTTCTAAAGATTTCATAGCTTCACTGTTTTAAAAAAAGGGGTTTACGCTGCTTCTATATAGCATGAGGATTTGTCATACGTGATTTCTTACCGCTCAGTAGTTATTTACCTTTATTACTCACTAAGCTGGAGTACTCACTTTACTTCCTGCACTTCGTGTGCAGATGCAGGTATCTATTCACCCGGTAGCGGGTTTTGGCCGATCAGAGGCAGAGTTATATGAGTTTAGGAGGTGACTGTCGGCGTTCGCAGCACCATTTTCCTCTCTTTTGTTCATTTTTCCGATTTTGTATATTTAGACCTTATAGTAGATTTACATTCTGATAGATGCTCGTGACTGGTAACACCCCGATTAGGGTTGTGTTGGGTTGTATTTCCGTTAATTAATATTTTAAAGTCATATTTAAGTTGTTTATTTATGTTTAACTATTTTTGAAAAGACGAATTAGGTTTAGTTGGCTGGCCTTGTCCCCACGAGTGGCGCCATCACAACCGGGTCCGGGTTTGGGTCGTGACAAGTTGGTATTAGAGCCTAGGTTACTAGGTATCACAAGTCGTAAGCAGGTTTAGTAGAGTCTCGCGGATAGATACAGAGATGTTTGTATTTATCCTCGAGAGGCTGCAGAACCTTTTGGAAAACTTCACATTCTTGAATTCTTATCGTACGTCCTTGATTCAGCTTGAAAAGAAACTCTTGAAATTCCTTCCACGCATTTGTATGTGCGCATGAGCACTCAATATCAGATATGCCTTGATGGCTTGTGATTCCCAGATCAGGGGGCGAGATGTGATATCTGTGAGTTTGATGTTGGGCTAGTTTGGAGGACTTGAGGCCGGATCTTTTCCTATAGCTTGAGCACTGAGGTGCTGATTGTGTGAACAAGTGTTTTGAACTTATATGTTCGGTATTGTCCCTATTATCGGGAATGGCAGTTGGATAGCTATGTGATGCGTATGCTAGTACTGCGAGATGTATCTATATGACTTGGTAGTGACGAGGAAGTCTGCTGGATAATAGATGAACTATTAAGTGTTCGATTTCTATTGTGATTTGATGTGTAGCCGAGTTATGGGCACGTGAAGAATCGTTTTGTGTCTCCTAGTTAGGGAGTGAAGTACATTTCATGTGGCGGTATGAGTTCTGACCTAGGAAGACTAAATGACCGTGTAATGTGTATGACAGTGGAAGGTTTGCAGAAATGTTAGATTAAGGCAAAGCAGGTGGTGTGATCCTTATGTGTATGTTTGAAGATCTCGTGTGTAAATGAAAAGTACATGTTGAAATTTGAAATTTCGGGTCGCTTAAGAAAGTGGGCTTAACTGTTGCGGGGATGAATGCGAGATTTGTAGAAGATTTACAGTACTAGATGATCTGTGTTTTCACAAACTTATAAATGATTTGAGTTTAATATCACTACGGTATTGTGGCATCAATAGAGTAAAAGTGTTATGAGTTATTGAGTGTGTCTTGATCTATGGCTTCGAGCCAAGTGGGGGAGTCTGCTGTGAGCAGTTGATTGCACGGTTAGGTGCTATGTTGGTTCCAGTTTGAGGCATGCGAGTGAATTAGCTATGGCTCGAGAAAAGGAAAATATTGGCAAAGGTTACATTATGCTTCATAGGGTATGAGAATCACAGAATGTCGAGAGTTGTTGTTGGTAAAGAATGCTCGGTGCGTAGAGCAGGAAGTTGCTTGGTTATATTGGGATGAGGATCTCATTTTGCGGTGTCGGAGTGCCAATGAGGCATGAGTGGTTCTATTCGTTAGGTCAGGTAATTTGCAGTTTGAGTAAGAGTGAATGACTTTCGAGAATGGTTCAAATGTGTTCGGGATTCTACAGGGAACAATCGGGTATCTTAAGATTGTGCATGTGGTTAGAGACTGTGTTTTCATTGGAAGAGGTCAAGACTTATGGTATTTTTATGTTAATTTTGGGCTTCTATGTATCAGAATCAGGAAAGTAAAGGTAATAGATTTATATTCGTAGGAAGCTCTTCAAAGTAAAATATTCTGGAATATGGTATTTCTGGGAATATTCGAGAGAGTATTCAGTGGCTTATGGGTCTTAGACAGTATGGTCGTATACTTGGGCCTCGTGTGATAAGCCTGGGTTAAGGCATTGTGGTGCTACAACAAGAGGGAATATTAAGTTTATGATGAATCAGAAGGAAAATTAGATAGATGGAATAGCTTGATAGTAGACCAAATCGGTATGGTACAGATATGATTAATTATTTGTATGTGTTCGAGCTAATGAGCCCTTATAAGTATTTTGCAGCAATGCTCTTGGGTTTTGATGGCTTACTTAGCTTGGTCGAGTTAGAAGGATTTAGTTATCGCAAGTCTGATTTGTGCAAAGGGAATTCAGAGAGTTCTTGATGGTTTTACCGCGATTTGGAGATGTATATTTTCTATGGGTATGCGGAGTAGGGGATGTGTAGTGACTTTTCTTCTAAATGAGACAAATGGAAAGTTCTTGACTAGTTGAGTGCGTAGATGTCTATGGCTCGGAAGGGAGATAAAAGTTTTCATGTTATCCTTGGATGGTATGGTATATGCGGTATGTTGTAGAGGACCGAGACTGCTGTGTGCTAGGTTACAGTTCGGTTCTGAAAGGAAGTTCATAAAACTCTTAGGCAACGGGTAGCCTTAGATAATCAAGGAAATGGTACTGCTAATTGGAAGTGATTCGACGAGAGTATATGTCTCGAAAAAAGGGTAATATGATTAAACTGATGATACTTCGGTAGTATTGCGGCACTTCCTGGGGGGATCGACTGGTGGTATTCAGGTTTTCTTGGTGGCACAGGAAAATTTTAGAGTATTTATCATGAAATGGTTGGGTATTAAAGGTGTGCACGTGTTCGGACAGCGAAATTGGGATAAGATATGATAATTCATGTGCCGTGTGGATGTGGAGATGAAAGTTCTCATATACAGGCTATGATGTGGTTGTAGATCGTGTGTGTCGGCACTATTTAGCAACTACCGGGGATTTGGAGGCCCGAGTGGATCTTTCTTTGCTTGGTAAGTTAGATTTTCGATATGACATTGAGGTGTAGACTGGTTGTCTCAGTGTTAGGTTATTCTGGACTATTTCACTATGGGCTATGCCAGAAACGCCACGGGTTGAGTGGCGAGGTGCGCCAGATTATGTTCTAGCAGAGTGGTTTATATTTCAAGACGAACGAACGGCTGGGAGCGGTTGTTTTTCTTAATTGGTCCTACATGATGGATGTCAGTGTAGAGGTTTCTACCATTTACTCAGTTCCGGTGTTGAGGGACTTTTCGGATGCATTTCTTGTGGCCGGGCATGTCGCCGGGCTAGGTTGTGGATTTCGGTATGGATTTGGTGCCGGGCACTGTATCATATGGCTCAGGTAGGAGCTGTAGTAGTAGAAGGAGCAGCTTCAGGCTTCCTTAATGATGAGTTCGTTGGCAGGTCAATGCGGATGCGTGTTCTAGCTTGAGTCGGCTTGGTTAGACCTGAATTGTATTGTTGAGGGATAGGTTGATTCGATCGTTAGTGAGCTTGTTAGTGATCTGGGGAGATCTATGAGTTGCTTTTGTGCTGCAAGACGTTATGATTTGTTGCTTATGGGAACATATGGTGTTGTTCTATTGGGGTTTCATAGTGGAAGTCGAGTCGGAAGAGTAATTGGGAGCTGCTCGGTGAATGACGTACCAGTTATGCTCTTTCGGGTTTGCGTGGTGTATGTTATTTGTTTAACCGTGGGTGTAATGATTTTCTTTGGTTCCAGACCTCAAATGAGCATGGTTGTGGATTTCGAGCATAGTGACTTGAGGTGTTTTATGTGGAGCAGTATTTGGATAGGATCGCGCGTTACAGCAAAGCTGTGTGGAAATATGACCTTGCGGGTCAAATTTGTGTGTTCTATTTCTATGTTGTGTGACGGGTTCTCAGCCGTGTGATGTGATGATACTGGTGAGCTTGCTGTACGACTCTTTTGTTCAAGTCAGTTTCATGAGGTGAGTATGTTCGGATTGTTGCTTATTGGTGTACGGACTGCGCAAGTTGTGGCCTTAGCATGTCTTGGTGTGTCATGTCACCAGAGTAATTGTATTGGAGTAGATGAGATCATTGGGGGCCTGTAATGAATGCAAGCGGATTCGATTTCAACATGTTTGATGGGTAAAAATCGAGGTTCAGTTCAGAAATTTGCTATGATCCTTTTCAAAGGAGAAGTAACCTTATGGATGACTGATCTGAGAGATGGTTATGGTTTATTGCGTGTTTCATTATCATTGGTAGTATATGGGAGCGTTGGAACGAGACTTTAGTTTATAAGGGGTTTCTACCGGTATTCGGGTGTTGTGTGCAACTGCTGTGAATGGAAGTTATTGCTACATGTGTTTGAGTTACGTGGTATAACGGATAATTTCCCTTGAGGTTGCAGGCATGGGTTACTACAGCTAGTTCGGGTCTATTCAAAGTATAGGGGTGAGGTTTTGATCGTAATGATGGTTTCAGAAGTGAAAGTGTGGTTCTATGGTTTATGGACTAGGATGGGTTGTGAAATTTCAGCTATGATGTGTTATCGGACCTACGTGAGATATGGTGACATGGGATCACCCCCGGGTGTATACATGTTAAGGTTATTCAGTGTTTGGTTGGCTTTTAAAACAACTCTGGGTACGTTCGAGGACGAACGTGTGTTTAAGTGGGGGAGGATGTAATAACCCAATCAGTCGTTTTGAGCTTTTGCACTTTGAATGTCATTTCATGGGCATGACTTGCCCCGTGTAATGTATTATGACTGATGTAGATCGTTGGTTATGGTTTCACAAAAATTTGGAATAAATTTGAAAGAACAGTCTCAGTTGAAAGCTTTGAATTTGAAAGGTTTAACCAAGAGTTGACTTATTTGTTTATGAGCTCGGATTGGAACTTTTATGATTCGGTTAGCTTCGTTGTGTGATTTATGACTTAGGAGTGTGATCGGAATTGATTTTGGAGGTCCATTATAGAATTAGACTTGAATTAGCAAAGTTAGTATTTTGGCGATTTCCGGTTGATAGGTGAGATTTTGATCCGAGGGTCGGAATGGAATTCCGAGAGTTTCTATAGTTTCATTATGTGATTTGGGATGTGTGTTCAAAATTTTCAGGTCATTCGGAAGTGATTTGGTTGGGTTTTTGATAAAATGCGTGTTTTGGAAGTTTTAGAAGAACTTAGGCTTGAATCCGATGGGAATTGATGGTTTTGGTGTTGTTTGGGGTGTTTTGAGGATTGGAACAAGTTTGGGTGATGTTTTAGGATGTGTTGGTGCTTTTGGTTGAGGTCCCGGGGGCCTCGGGGTGATTTCGGATGGCTAACGGGGAGTTTTGGACTATGAAAAGTTGTAGAAAAAGGCATCAGCTGTTGCAAAGCATTTTGCTCTATGCAATGGCAGAGGGTTTATTGCGATCACACAGAAGGATTTTGAAGGGGTGTTTAGTTATTCAATGCGATCGCATAGTAAGGGTTGCGATCGTATAGTGTTAAGTGGACTTAGGGACTTGAATGGAAATTTGTTCAACGCGAACGCGGGTTTAAGTTTGCGATCGCATAGGGTCAGGAGTTGATGGATTGCGATTACAGGGGTATGTATGCGATCGCATATTGTTAAATTTGGACCTGAAATTTTTTTGCATTGCGATCGCAAGCGTGGGGCTGCGATCACATAGAGGAAAAACGGACCTAGACAGAAGGGTTTTAAAATATTTTGTTCCGCGAGGTTACGTCATTTTCCACCATTGTTGAGCATTGTGAGAGCTTTTTGGGAGGAATTGAAGAGGGATTCGAAGAGGAGTGATTGGAGGTAAGTCCTATGAACTAAAAACACGATTATTATGTGAAATTAACCTAGAAATTCATGGAAATTAAGCCTAAAATAGAAGAACTAGGGCTTGGAGTTTTGAAATTTGTAATTTGGGATTTGAGGGGTCATTTGGACTCCGATTTTGGTGTTATTTATATGCATAGACTCGTGGAGTGATAAGGAACTCGTTGATGTAAGAATTTTTTGAGTTTGGAGAAGTGGGCCTGGGGCTCGGGTTTTGCTAATTTCGGGACTCTTGATATTTTTTAATTATTTTCGCTTGGGCTTTGTTCCCTTAGCATATTGTGACGTATTCGTTCTGGTTTTGGATAGATTCGAGGGGCAAAGGCGTCGTGAGCTAGAGATATCGCCGGTTCGATGTAAGTAATGAATGTAAATTATATTTTGAGGTTTAAAACCCTGTATTTGCACATCATAGTGCTATATTGAGGTGACTTGCACGCAGTATAGCGAGCGTGGGGTAGAGTACCGTTGGAGATTGTGCCTTAATCCATCCCGATTGATGAATTTACTGCGTATTTAATTGAAATTCACGTGTTATCATCATAATTTGGGTTGATTGCCATATTTGGGCTTCGTGCCAACTATTTGAACCCTTCGGGGATTGTTGTTGATATTTCCTCACTATTTTAATTCTATACTTGAACTCAGTCATGTATTTTCCCACTGTTTTTTTTAGACTCAGCCAAGTTTATTTTGCTTTAACACTTGAAATGATATTTCTAATAATATTTGGGCTGAGCATCATATTTTACTGTTGCCCTAGTGGCTTGTGTGATTTTGACTGGGTAAGCCCGAGGGCCTGTATTGTGAGGATGCCTTTGAATCGGGCTGCACGATGTAGTAGTGTTATACCGATACTGATATGAGTCCGAGGGCCTAGACTTGATGCCATGATATGGCTTGATATTGCGCTTCGATCGTAAGGGACCCCTCCCGGAGTCTGCACACCCCCAGTGAGCGCCGTCGACGATAAATGGATCGGGCTGCACACCGCTAACACACCTACTTCTTACACTACACCCTGGAAGGTGTAAGAATAAAGGGAATTTTTCCAATTTAAGGACAATCATAATGGGATTTATTTATTTAAAGAATTCAGAGTCGCCACTTGGGAGATTTATGGTGTCCCAAGTCAAAGGTTTAAATCCCGAATCGAGGAAGAGATTGACTCTATTTTATAGTCCGCGAGCTCAAAAATTTGGGAAAGAAATTCTGTTAACCCGGGAGAAGGTATTAGGCATTCCCGGATTGCATGGTTCTAGTATAGTCGCTTAACTATTATTATTGGCATGATTATCTGATTTTAAAACAATTTGAACCTATGTGCATTTTTTAACTTTAGAACTTCTTTTATTTGTTTTTTAAAGAAGATTTAACGTCGTCTAAAATATGTCTTTGGATCGCGTCACATGAAATGCACCCACAATCCGAAACACATTTTATTCCACGTTATAAGGATTTGGATTTGGGTCACATGAAATGCACACCCGAGTTTAGGAAGATAATGTTATTAAAGTAGCGAGCCTAAAGCAACTACGCGTTTTCAGCTTTGCGAGGGCCATGGAAATGTTCTATATGGCGTGCCTCGAATTCTAATAAATTTTTTAAATACTTAAATGAGAGCCATGCGTTTTTTATTTTATTTGGAGCGACGCACCTCAATTCCATTTTAAAAGGATATTCTAACTCAAACTCGGAGGGCCATAACTATTTTTCTTGTCTAATATGGCTCATCTCCCAATTATTTAAAGGGACCTTAATTAATTAACACTAGATATAGTTAAAGGTTCTATTTAGACTAACTAAAGGTTTACACGGAAAAGGTCAATTATTTTAAGCAAAGGACCTTGGCCTAGTGCAATCGAACCAGTGGCCCAGCGGGAAGGGAACAACCCAGATCTCATTTGAATGAAACTATCCCATTTGGACCCAAGAATGAGCCCAAGCTCATAAACCTGTTGCTTTTGAGTGGGACTTAGCATTGAATCTTCCCACCATAAATGAGTGCCTAAAGTGACAAATATTTGGACACAAATTCAGAAAGCCAACATGGAGACCAATACATGTGCAAAATAAACTTAGAAAAAATCATTTTTTACTTATCAGTAGGCAGTTATATGGCATTTCAACAATGAAAGTATTACAGGCTTTAAAAAAACAATCGACAGCCTTATTTCAATGACATAGCTGTAGTCAAGCGTTGCCTTCCAAATATCCAAATCAAATTGAAATCAAACTGGAAGCCTTAAATCTTAAACAAGGTTCGCATGAATAGAGCTTCATGCAGTAAATAAATAGCATGCCCATCTTAGCCAACTGAAACATAAATCATACTAGAAGCACCAACTGATTTCTACTAAAACCAAATAGAATTCAAGATATATCAACCTGAAACTACGACTATGACCTTCTAGACTAAACTGAGTGATTCTTAATAGGAAAATTCACAAAGCTAGAACTTGGGTACAACACCAAACATGAATTTGAATAATTAAAGACCATTATTCACTTATTAATACAGACGTAAAATACCACACCAAGTCATTCTCACACACTCAATTTCCGAGGGAAGCAAGAGACCCTAACTAATATCTATAACTTGAAATCTAATTACAGAACATGTGATAGTAAAAGGGGAATCCAGCTTCAACTAGAATCTTCATTTAACAAAACTTCAAATCTTTTACACGCTCAAACAATCATGCTTCAATCATGAGCTAAGGGAATACCTTGGAAAGCAAAAATAAGTGGAAAAGAAGGGATCAGTAGAGCATACCAGTATCAGCAAGTATAACAGTAGAAAACAGCACCAAAGCAACCAGTAAAATAGCTCCAAACCCCAGAATGATAGATAACAGCTCAAGAGATCAGGTTCAAACCAAACAAACAGCCTAACAAAGCTTTAAACCAAGACTTTGACAACCAAGTTTAAGCCATTTCTTGCTCTGATGAATTCAACAGTTTCAAAAGTTGAAAAAGGATAAAAATAACTGAAAATTTTAATGGAACAGTAGAATTGTATTTCTGTGTGTGTATATCTATCTCGCTCAATGTATATCTCATATTTTCAGAGTTTCAGGGTATTCTTGTGTATTCTCCATGTCCTCCCCCTAGACTTCAGACCTCTCTCACTTATATACATCAGTGAGTTGCTCATTTTTGGGCAAAACAAGTGAATAACATTATTTTGTGACGAAACAAGTTCTAAAATTGGAACACTCATCATTAATTTCGAGATTTAGGCTTAGCTTTTGGAACCCGTATTTGGGATTTGAGATTCGAGGGGTTTGGAACAGATTTGAAGAAAAATTCTTGGAGATTAAGGAAGAGGGATGGGAAAGGATCCTAGGGTGTTAATTTGGGGGAATTTGGAGGCGGCGACAGCTAGGGTTCGTCTCTTCGAATCAAGATTCGAAGGGTTCCAGGGATTTTCGAAGGAAACAAAGCAGGGGTTTGGAAAGGGGAGGGTGAGGGGAGTCTGGGGTGTATTTTTGGTGGTCATCAGAGACTTGCCGCAGCCGTGAGGCAATTTTTGGTGGTGGCTGGCGGCAGCGTTATAAGGGGTTTCTGGATATGGTGAGAGAAGAGTGAAGGGGGGAGGTTTGGTTTGGGGGTAAGGGTAAGGGTTTTGGGTAATTAAATGGGGAGATTGATTGTGAGTCGTTGGATTGAATAGAATCAATGGCTCCGATCAAGAGGGTTCGAAACGGCGTTGTTTAGGTTGCGGTGGGGTTTGACAGGATTTTGGCGGGTTCTGGGTCTGTTCGGTGTGGGTTTGGCCGGGTTTGGGATGGGTTTTTGTTTGGGCTTGAAGATATATGTGATTTAGGCTTCTTGAAATAAATTGCATTTGGCCCAATTTTGACTTCCTTCTTTTATTTAATTCCTTTCCTTTTCTATTTATTTCCAAACTATTTTTTCAAAAATTAAAACTAAAATCTTAAATTAAATTATAAGAACCCAAATTAACTTAAAAAATACTAATTAACTCCAAACAATAATTTTCACAAATAATTAAATATCAAATTAAAAGAAAGCCATACAATTTTGACATTAAACACTAAAATGCGAAGTACATTATTTTTTTGTGATTTCTTTTCATTATTGTAAAACAAATACTTTCTTAATTAATCTTAATTATAAAGTTAAATCCTAAATGAAAATACAACTTATTTTTGTATTTTTCCATTAATTTAAACAAAATAAACATGCATAGGCAAATGCAAACAATAACGAAAAAATCACGAAAATCCACAAAATTGCAAACAAAGAAAAAAAATTATTTTATTTTGAATTTTCTTAGAGTAATTCACATAGGGCAAAAATCACGTGCTCACAGCTGCCCCTCTTTATCTGGAAACACGAAGAGTTTTCGTGCAAAGATAAAGTGGATACGAGCGATTTTTGCCCATTTGAATACTCCTTGGGAAGCATTTTTTGAATGATTTGACCGAACCTCTGCTTCAAAGGTTTCCTACATATCCTTGGCTAAAAAAGAATCAGGTCAATTTAGTTCGGAAAGTTTTGGTAGCTGGAACTACTATGAAGTTGTGATCTCACTGTTGATGTTGTTGTTGCTGCTGCTACTGCTTACTCACCTCCTTATTATACCATGACAAAATAAAGAAGCTACACTAAACTATAATTTATTCTTTACAAAGATTTATTTTCAAACTTGTTCTTGTGACTGCTGTTGTCTCGTTGACTTGTATTTTCCTCAGAAGTTATTTTGTTGTTTGTCTTGCATTGTATTTTTGAAATGCTTTCCCTTTTCTTCAGGTGGATGCCTGATTACTGAACTTGAATTACTTCTTCCCTTCCTATGAAACTCGAATTGTTTTCCCCTTTGAGACTTGAATTGTCTTCTTTTGGTCGTTGTTGCCTTCCCTTGGTCTCCAGGTGGGCGCTTCACTTCTTGACTTGAATTGTTCTTCCTTGTTTTCCAAGTGGACGCCTGACTTCTGAATATCTAACTGTTGTTCCTTGTTCTTCAGGTGGATGCCTGACTTCCAAAAACTTCAACTATTGTTCCTTGTTCTCCAGGTGGACGCCTAACTTCCAAAAACTTCAACTATTGCTCCTTGTTCTCCAGGTGGACGCCTGATTTCCAAAATCTTCAACTATTATTTCTTGTTCTCCAGGTGGACGCCTGACTTCCAAAATCTTCAACTATTTTTCCTTGTTCTCCAGGTGGGCGCCTGACTCCCAAAATCTTCAACTGTTGTTCCTTGTTCTCCGGGTGGATGCCCGACTTCCAAAATCTTCAACTATTGTTCCTTGTTTTCTAGTTAGATACCTGACTTCCAAAATCTTCAACTATTATTCCTTGTTCTCCAGGTGGACATCTGACTTCAAAAATCTTCTACTATTGTTCCTTGTTCTCCAGGTGGACGCCTGACTTCCAAAATCTTCAACTATTGTCCCTTGTTCTCCGGTGGACGCCTGACTTCCAAAATCTTCAAGTATCGTTCCTTATTCTCCAGGTGGATGCCTGACTTCCAAAATCTTCAACGATCGTTCCTTGTTCTCCAGGTGGACGCCTGATTTCCAAAAATCTCAACTATTGTTCTTTGTTCTCCAGGTGGACGCCTGACTTCCAAAAACTTCGACTTTTGTTCCTTGTTATCCAGGTGGATGCCTGAATTCCATAATCTTTAACAACAAAAGAAAATTTTCTACCCCAGTTTGATAGATGTCTGGTGCTTGCCTTTCCTTATGGTGGGTATCTCCAACATAAACGACATTTTCTGCCCCTGTTTCAATCAAAGAAGAATCTGGTCAGTTTAGAATGTGGTGATTGGTTGTGATACTCTTGCTGGGGATGGTTTTCTCCATTCCATGCTCTGCTTCATCTGACTGCCTTGAAAATTTCCGACCTTCTGACTGATCCTTAGCTGCAGGATTCCCAACTGTTGTTTTTCTCTTCTAGTCTTCTTATCTGACCCCATATATCTCCTATGATAACTGATTTCCACTTGAAGACCCTGCTTGTTCCTTAACGAACCACTTCCTTTGTAAACCTTAACCTAGAAAATAACTCTCTTCGTTCGAACCCAATACCTTTATCTGTTGCATTGCTCCTGAACCGACATCTACCAAACCTTTGTGTTTCACCTGATCCCAAAGCATATTAATTATTACCAACTTCAGTGCGCATGTTGCTCTTTACTGATTTAAACTACTGGCCTTGACCTCGAGGTTCATTGTTCCTTCACTCGTCCTAATAACTTTGATTTCCACTTGAAAGACCTCGCTCCGGTTAACCACTTTTGTCAATCTTACCATAAAAGATACCTTTGATCCGTTAAACCAACACCCTCCATCTGTTGCATTCTCCATGAATTGATATGTACCAAATCTTTGTATTTTGCAAGGATTCCAAAGCAAGTTGATTGTTACCAGCACAATGTGTTTGCTGTTCTTTATGACTTATCACGATTTGATGTACTAGCCAGATCTCGTCTTGTGCAATTGGAAAGCTGATGACAAATTTTGAAGTTATTTCTCACTTGTTCTGACCAAACAGACTCGAGAAGAAGAAGTGAACAAGAAAAAATGAACAGGGTAGAGGACAATGGAAAGAGATGATTCCTAACAAGAAAACTATAAAGTAGAAACCTATCGGATGTGGATACCAACTCTAATGACTGTGACATGCACTCGCGGCCTATTCTGTTAAGCAATTATGATGTTCAGCTCTTGTCGTACCTTTTTGTCATGAAACTGGGCTTCAATGCTCCGCATATCCAATCTGATTCACAATCCTTATTCGACTTGTAGTGCCTGAAGGGTTTTCACTATCAAGCCTCTCTTATTTTGGTCTTTCTCTCAACTTACAGTCATCTCAAGGTGCCCGTGAAGGTTTTCACCAATGAGACTCTCTCATTTTTTATTCTTCTCAGCTTTCGTCGCCTTACGGTGCCCGTGAGGGTTTTCACCAATAAGACTCTCTCATTTTTATTATTTTTCCTGCTTGGACTGGAGTGTTGCCCCTAATATGAATCACCTCTACTTGCTCGACTTGGCATCTTTTGAAGACTTATCAGAAGGTCTTTCTTTGGACCGTAACGTGGGATTTTGGATAGGGTTAGAAAGAAAGGGTATTAAAGGCTCAAAACAATTCAAATGGGTTAAAATTACAACATTCGGAACCAGATTTCTTACAACAACCACAACTTCTGCCCCAGTTTCTTTGCTTGGGGACTCTTGGATTTTATTTCGATGAGACCAAACCGTGAGACTTGCTACGTATCCTTAATAGAAATCAGGTCAAACGTAGTTCACATCATGGAAATTACTCTTTTGTTGTAATTTTTCTTTCCTTTTCCTTCCATCTTTCTCTTCTTTTCTTTCCTTTCTTCCTTTTTCTCTTTTTGTCATTTTGTTATTTTTTTTTTCTCTTTTTTTTACTTATCTTCCACGCTTGTGTTTCTAGTCTTTGCTGTTGATTCCAAAAGAGGGGTATGAAAGAAAATAAATAAGGCTCAAAGGGGTAACGAAGAATAAAGTTTTTAGATAGCAAAACAAAATGTCTTCGTCATTCCAATCTTCAAAACATGCCAAACGCAAACAACATAATTAAACAAACCAATGAAAACACTCGTAACATCTTTTGATTGTAACAGACTTGATAATCATATCTACACATTCGCCTTTTGTCAATTTTAAGTACCGCTCTTTGTTACCACGAACGACCCATGCCAATTTGGGCAAACTTGCCTTTAGCTTCAACCTGATGCGGCATGATACGTTTCAGTAGGGTTTCTTTATGTACTATCTGCCCCAATTTCACATGGTTCGGGATTCAAATGATCTCAAAATGTCCAAATCTATTCTTATTTACCTCAAGTGCCCCTATCATCTTCCCAATTTCTTCATGATTGAACTAACCTTTAAGATTAGTCCTAGAATTATGCGTGCATATTATGTCACTAGAGACGACACGAAAAGGACTGTAAGAGGAGAAGAGAACTTAAACAGAAATGTCTAGGAATAGCAAAAGACAGAGAATTGTATTAGACAAATGGTGAAAGAATTTAGATAACAAAACAAGCACAATAAACAACCATGGAACAAACCTAGACAACACTAAACGAGTTACTACGATCAAATAAACTAGGCAAAATAAAAAAGATAGAAGGGTTTGAGCCACAAGACGATATCTGGATTATAACCCTGAAATAAACCGGACAACAGAAATGACAACAAAAAAAGCTACCAAAACTCTACTCCGGCTGACCAAGAAATGGAGAATCTTCCCAATTACAAAAAACGACATCTTAACTACTGAGTTTCATATCAATATTGCCAAGATCATTACCAACTTCAATATCATCAGCTTTTAGTCAACACATTCCCAAGAGCATTCGCATGCTCTCTGTCACTATCGTTGACCACAATTACCCCTTCTCGAGTCATTCTTTCTATTCCCTTTTCAAAGAACGACAATCTTCAATGCTATGCCCCTGAACATTAGAGTGGTACATGCATCATACAGTAGGGTCAAAGCCTTTTGCATATGGGTCTGGAATATAGCCGAGGAGCGACTCAATCAATCCAGAATGCTTTAAGTTTTCAAACAAACTTGTATAAGATTCTCCGAAAGCATTCTCCTTTTTCAGTAGTCTTTTTATTTTATACTCTGGCCTCGATTGGAATCTTTTGCGGGCAGGTGGTTGATATGTCTGAGAAGGTGAATGAGACATTTGTGGGAGCGGCACAGACCATCGCGGGCCTCGGGGATGTGGAGCATATGGTGGTGCAATGTGGACAGGATATCGGGGAAGTGATGTACGATTTCGGGGATTCTGTGGAGAGAAGTAGCAGTCGGGAGAATTAAAAGGATATCCATGGGGTTGATATGGAGGCTAAGAGCGTTTAGCAAGAACGACCACTGGACCTTGTTTTTGGTGGTGCTCAACAACATCTTTTCTGTCCATGGGAAGATTATCCTGAGCAACTTATTCTCTCCATCTGAGCCAAAAATTCCTAAAACTTTCTTTAGGTTTATTTTCCATCCGAGATATGGAGGAGCGGTCTGGGATAATGTCTGACTTGTATGGAAAGTGACGAACAAAATCTTGAGCCATGTCATCCAATGTAGGCCACTTACCGACATCTTGACGATTATACCATTCCAAAGCTGCCCCAGTCAAGCTCTTACTGAAATAGGCTATCAACAAGTTATCTTTCTCTCTAACACTTCTTATTTCACTGCAATAAACTCTCAGGTGGTCTAAAGGATCTCCATACCCCTCATACAAGTTGAACTTTGGTATTTTAAACCTCGCGGGAAGGCGAACGTCGGGGGACACAGACAATTCTTTGTAAGCCACGCTACCCTGGTCTTCCATTCCTTGCTTGTTCTTTAAGGATTGTTCTATGCCTTTCAGCTTCCTGGGTATCCATCTTTCCCTTCTCTCCTGTGAACCTTTCATTTTCAACATGTGGTTCATCTCGCGGACCTTATTTGTATGAGTAGGGAACCTTGTGGGCAACCTCCGAGGGGCAATATTGGGCGTCATGAGCTTGGAGATAAGCAGGTGGATATGGAGAATATGGAGGGTCATCTGGCATTGTGTCCGGAGTTTGGGTAAGGGCAACATCTAGGAAGCTCGGTGGTGGCGGGGGTAGTGCCTTCCCGGTCGTCCAAACCTGATACATGTCAGCCATGTGTCATCTTAACATCTTTGCCTCATCAGCCAATCCAGTGTTCTTTTCAACCAACTGCTTTTGGGCATCAGTATCAACCAACCCAATTTTGTTATTATCCGCCATTGTCTTTTGGCTTTTAAGTTGTAGAGAGGAGTTACTACTTTGGGAATCACAAACCAACCACCTTTCTGGATATTGAAAATGAAGAAAATGGGAGCATCTTGTTAGTGTTAGGGATTTTAACAGATAGGTACACACATTAGGGATGCAATGCACCTAAGCTATTAACCATTTCTATCATGTATTCGCTTGGTTGCTTGCGTCATCCTGACTTTTCCTAATTATATCATTTCTTTTTATTGTCACTCTCGCCCTTTTTCTTTTCTTTTCTTTTCTTTTTTCTTTCTTTTAGTTGTGGTCGAATCTTATGGAGATTGCCTACGTATCATGACCCCGCATGAATCAGACCGAGCGCAGTTCTGGCGGATAAGTGCAAAATGACTAATAAATTTTTTGTTGAATTTTTTTTTCAAATTTTCCATAAAAGAAAAATATGTTTATTACAATAACACATTTTATTAGAATATTAACGGATTCTAAAAGGCTCTAACATCAATATGGCAATACAGCCTAAAAATAGACTAACAGACTCTAACTGACAAATACAGTTTTTTTTAAATTATCTTTTTTTTAAATCGTCACTGTTTCTCAAAAAAAATTTATAAGAATATCCGATTTTGTTAATACGGCCTTTTAGAACTTTCGATGAAGATTTAAAGGCTGTGTTTGCTAACCGGCCAAATTTTTTGAGAAATGACCAAAGGCGGTTGTTCTCGCAAAAATGACATCATCTTACTTATGGCAAATCTATGATGTTTATTTATCCCTAAATTTTTTATTTTTTTTTTCAAAATAGGTGATTAACTCACTTAGCCTTTACACTGCTATTTTTAAATTTTTTTCCCATTATTCAAAAATCGGTCAGCAAGCAAATCTGAAACAAATAAATACATAAGTAGCAAGTAAGATGCATCAGGATGGTCTTTTTATATTTGGTACACCTGTCCTAGACAGACCCAACCCCTGTGTTGAGTCTCCAAAGTCAAATACACATGATGCAAACAAACGGTCCTACCAGGGATCCGGCATGAGGATGAGTTATTCTAGGTCCAAACCTAGGTTTATTGTTCTAGACCTGGCTTATCCGAGCGGAAAGCTCGAGCCGAGGGGGGAGGCAGCGTACCAGAAATACAGAAGCTTCATCGGCTTTGCAACTTATCCATACCTCGTTCTAAAATTTGAATGACTCTAATATAAGAGAAGTCACACGAAGTGCACACTCCTCAATGATTTAGAAGACTCAAAGAGAAGAAGAGTTTCATAACAATTTATATAAAATTCAACAATATCAAAGCGGTAAAAAGCGGCATTTAGCATATTAGGCCCAAATATGTAATAAAATCAGATAATAAACAAATCCAAATACAATAATTATTTCAAGCTCGAATTCTAAACCCTGAACCAGAAGTTCTTGGTCCGGTCCCTAGCAGAGTCGCCAGAGCTGTCACACCTCCTTTTTACACTACACCCCGGAAGATGTAAGAATAAAAGGAGTTTTTCCAATTTAAGGACAATCAAAACGGGATTTATTTATTTAAAGAATTCAAAGTCGCCACTTGGGAGATTTATGGTATCCCAAGTCACCAGTTTGAATCAAGAATCGAGGAAAAGATTGATTCTGTTTTACAGTCTGCGAACACAGAAATCCGGGTAAGGAATTATGTTAACCCGGGAGAAGGTGTTAGGCATTCCCGGATTCCGTGGTTCTAGCACGGTCGCTTAACTATTATTATTGGCATAATTATCTGATTTTAAAATAATTTGAACCTATGTGCATTTTTTAACTTTAGAACTGCTTTTATTTGTTTTTTAAAGAAGATTTAACATCGTCTAAAATATGTCTTTGGATCGCGTCACATGAAATATACCCGCAATCCGAAACACATTTTATTCAACGTTATAAGGATTTGGATTTTGGTCACATGAAATGCACACCCGAGTTTAGAAATATAATATTATTAAAGTAGCGCCCTAAAGCAAATACGCATTTTCAGCTTTGCGAGGACCATGGAAATGTGTTATACGGCACGCCTCGAATTCTAATGATTTTTTTTAATACTTAAATGAGGGCCATACGTTTGTGATTTTATTTGGAGCGGCGCACCTCAATTCCATTTTAAAAGGATATTATAACTAAAACTCAGAGGGCCATAACTATTTGTCTTGTCTAATATGGCTCATCTCCCAATTATTTAAAGGGACCTTAATTAATTAACACTAGATATAGTTAAAGGTTCTATTTAGAATAACTAAAGGTTTACATGGAAAAAGTCGATTATTTTAAGCAAAAGACCTTGGCCCAGCGCAAACGAGCCAGTGGCCCAGCAGGAAGGGAACGGCCCAGATCTCATTTGAACGAGACTATCCCATTTGGTCCCAAGCTCATAAACCTGCTGCTTTTGAGTGGGACTTAGCATCGAATCTCCCCAGCATAAATGAGCGCCTAAAGTGATAAATATTTGGATACAAATTCAGAAAGCCAACATGAAAGCCAATACATGTACAAAATAAACTTTGAAAAAATCATTTTTTACTTATGAGTAAGCAGCTATATGGCATTTCAACAATGAAAGTAATACATGCTTTAAAAAAATAATCGACAGCCTTATTTCAATGACATAGCTGTAGGCAAGCTTTGCCTTCCAACTATCCAAATCAAATTGAAATCAAACTGGAAGCCTTAAATCTTAAACAAGGTTCGCATGAACAGAGCTTCATGTAGTAAACTAATAGCATGCCCATCTTAGCCAACTGAAACATAAATCATACCAGAAGCACCAACTGATTTCTACTAAAACCAAACAGAATTCAAGATATATTAACATGAAACTACGACTATGACCTTCTAGACTAAACTGAGTGATTCTTAATAGGAAAATTCACAAAGCTAGAACTCGGGTACAACACCAAACATGAACTTGAATAATTAAAGATCATTGTTCACTTATTAATATAGATGCAACTACCACACCAAGTCATTCTCAAACACTCAATTTTTAAGGGAAGCAAGAGATCCTAACTAACATCTATAACTTAAAATCTAATTACAGAACATGTGATAGTAAAAGGGAAATCCAGCTTCAACTAGAATCTTCATTTAACAAAACTTCAAATCTTTTACATGTTCAAACAATCGTGCTTCAATCATGAGCTAAGGGAATACCTGAGAAAGCAAAAATAGAAGGAAAAGAAGGGATCGGCAGAGCAGACCAGTATCATCAGGTACAACAATAGAAAATAGCACCAAAACAACCAGTAAAACAGCTCTGAACCCCAAAATGATAGATAGCAGCTCAAGAGATCAGGTTCAAACCAAACAGACAGCCTAACAAATCTTTAAACCAAAACTTTGACAATCAAGTTTAATCCATTTCTTCCTCTGATGAATTCAACAATTTCAGAAGTTGAAAAAGGATAAAAATCACTGAAAATTTTGATGGAATAGTAGAATGGTATTTCTGTGTGTGTATATCAGTCTCTCTCAATGTATATCTCCTGTTTTCAGAGTTTCAGGGTATTCTTGTGTATTCTCCATGTCCTCCCCCTAAACTTCAGACCTCTCTCACTTATATACATCAGTGAGTCCCCTCCCTTTCCAAACTGTGTACCCCCTTTACACATATATTTTCAACCTTTTAATTGTTCCCTATGTTCTAATCTGATTTTCAGGTCCTCTTTTTATTTTTAATTCATTCAACTACTTAGTGCCTTTTTCTTTTATTAGTTCACTAGTGCAATTTCTACCCCACCACCCATTTAAAAGCTTATCAAGTTAGGTGATAACTTAAAGAGTTTTGAGGATTAATTTATACTGGTCACACTGATTGTTTATACATTTGAACAAGAAACTGCCCGAGTTATCAGATATTGTCAGTTAAATTGACTAAGACATGATTTTGGAATTTTAAGCAGATTGGAAACACAATAAAAAATCTATTTACAAAGCAAAAACAACAAAACATATTCTGAACACGCGGGTATGGTTGAATTTCAACTGAATTCAACCATAGAAAATAAAAGAAAATGGGGAGAGATGAACAATCAGAATAGAAATTAACCAAATAAATAAAGAAACGTGAAAGAACTCACCAGCTAAACTGGAAATCAATCTTGGTACCCTGACTTTCTGATTTCATCACCAAATAATGCTAGTCATTTGTTTTTGGCCAAAACAAGTGAATAACATTATTTTGTGACGAAACAAGTTCTAAAATTGGAACCCTCATCATTAATTTCGAGTTTTAGGCTTAGCTTTTGGAACCCGAATTTGGGATTTGAGATTCAAGGGGTTTGGAATAGATTTGAAGAAAAATTCTTAGAGATTAAGGAAGAGGGATGGGAAGGGATCTTAGGGTGTTAATTTGGGGGAATTTGTAGGCGGTGGCGGCTAGGGTTCGTCTCTTCGAATCAAGATTCGAAGGGTTCCAGGGATGTTTGAAGGAAACGAAGCAGGGGTTTGGAAAGGGGAGGGTAAGCGGAGTCTGGGGTGTATTTTTTGTGGTCATCGGAGACTTGCCACCGCTGTGAGGCGATTTCCAGGGGCTGCAGGCGGTGGCGTTACAGGGGGGTTTCTGGATATGGTGAGAGACGAGTGAAGGGGGG
>MU707504.1:13162-59360 GCA_026770625.1 Nicotiana glauca
CTTTCCTCTCGGGGCCCTGCGTGGCTCATGCCACTTCTATTTCAGAGTCTTATTTTGGTTTTGTGTAAGGTATAGCCGGAGCCTTGTTACCGGCGAGTACTGTATTATCCTGTCATATCTTAGAGGCTCCGTAGACAGTAAATATGGGTTATGGACTTATGTAATTATATGTCGGGCATTGTAAGTTGTAAACTTGTTAAGTAATTAAGCATGTTGTGTGTGTTTTGAAAAAGAGTGTCTTCAATTATAAAATGGTTAATCCTTTGGTTGGTAAGTAATGAAAAATACAGGGGGAACACGTGGGTTAGGAGAGGCACCCAAGTCCGCTTGACTGGGGATACCCGGTCGAGCGCCGGTCATGTACCTCGAGTTGGGGCGTGACAAGTTATGGATGGGATAGGGGTAACGTAACCGGCTGCTTTGAGCCTTTCATATAGTTGGTCGATTGGTTCGGCGATGGCGGTATATTTCCTGGGAGGCCTGCGGTCAAAGTTTGGTCTGGGCATAGGAAAGTTTTGGCGAGTAGGTGGTGATTGATAGTGAGAAGGTTGTTCATTATAGGCTTGATACACAGGTACGGGTTGGGAATATCTTGGTGAAGTGGGTTGATATGTAGGAGGTAGAGATGATTGGTAGGTGGGTGGTGGGATTTGGTATGTGGGCGAGGGTGCTTGGTAATTTAGGGAAGGCTGATATGTAAGTGGAGTTGAGAGGTATGTTTGGTATTTCATAGGGGACTTGGTTCTTTGCGCAGCCATTACGGAGTTCACATCCTTCTTCCTTGACGTACCACCAAACTGTAAATCCTTGTTGGTGGCATGGAATGCTTCGAGATTTAGTGACCATACCATTCTTGATACCTTCTTCAATTCTTTCATCTAACTTGATGATGTCAGAGAATTTCTGACCCTCTATTAGCATCAGCCTTTCATAGTATTGTGGATCCTGAGCCCGGACAAAGAACCTATTCATCTGCTCTTCTTCTAAGGCTGGCCTGACCTTAGCAGCTTCTGACCTCCAGCGGGTAGCATACTCGCGAAATGTTTTAATGGGCTTCTTCTTCAGATTCTTGATATAAAACACATCTGGTGCGTTCTCTGTGTTAAACCTGAATCGGTCCATAAAGTCGGATAACATGCTTACCCAGCTTGTCCATTTCTTTGAATCTTGGCTTACCAAGATAAGGCATCTCCTTTCATACTCCTCATGAACAGCTTCATGCGGATTTTCTCATCCCTTCCAACTCCTACCAGCTTATCACAATACATTCTCAGATGGACCCTGGGATCACCTGTACCATCGAACATCTCGAACTTGGGAAGTTTGTACCCCTCCGGGAGTTCAACATCTGGATGAACGCAAATATCTTCGTAGTTTAGCCCCTCAACGCCTTTGCTACCTTCGAAACCCTAGATCCGGCTAGATAACTTCTTGAGTTCCGCGGCCAAATTCCTGATAAGGGAGTCTTTGTCGTCTGATTCAGATGCACTTGAGATCAGTTGGGTATAGTGGTGTATAGTGTCTACAAAGATAGGAGTGTTGTGGAGGTGGTCGTTTGTAGTGTTTGGCGGTTCGGGAATGAGCAGTGGAGTGTTATTGCATGTGTAGCAGTTTTGAGTGTGAGTGAGTTGTATTGGTGGTTGTGGGGTGTTTTGTGGAGGTACGGGTTCTGGGTGTTAACATCAGGAGCAGCAAGAGTGAATGATAGGCTTGCCAAGCTCCGAACTTGGTCCAATTCTTCCTGGAATTTCAGCAATTTCTGCTCAAGATGAGCAGCATTTCCGTTAGCAATTAGGGTACCCTGAGAAGTTTCATCTTTTTCAATTTCCTTTCTAGCACTTGCGTCTCCCATTCTACCTTTGTTCTTGTTTCTGATAGGACTCGGAGGAGGAGGAGGTGGAGGGCCCTTGGTGTCAGAATGCACGAACTAACCTTTTTGGAGGGAAATAAAATAAAAGAAAAACAAAAGGTAAGAAGTCAGTGCGGATTCTGAGAAAATAATATTGCAATATTTAAACACATTGTGCAATAATATAAGTCGTGTCCTAATTTGGGTGCCTCGTTGTGTCCGAGGTAGGCCTAGCGACAAATTAACTTTGGAGAACCTATAATGCTAAATGCCTAATTTTAATGATAAAAATAAGACGAGTCTTAAAAACAATTTAGAATAACGGAAAATAAAAATGTCACTAATGGCCAGTGGCCTTATTACATTATGAAAGCATTAAATAAAAGATCCTAACTACTTGGTCCCAGAAGGACCTTCCCCAGATTTGGTATTCTTGCGTCCCTCGTACAGTTGTACCAGCTCGCGCAGTCCTAGCATCAAATAGGCTCTGGCCAGATGTCCGCATGCGTTTCCCTCAGCATTTTGGCAATCTTCAATACTTTTCAAGAATTTGCCTTCCAGCTCTACCATACCCCATTCCAGATACCCTAGCCTCTTGTTAGCGTTGACAGCCACGTCCTTCCATTTGTCGATCAATTTCTGATGAGCTTCCTGTATCTCTCGATGCTCATTTTTGCATTCTCGAATCCTTTTGCGCAATTGATTGTACTTGACCTGCGCTTTAGCCTTTTCGTCGATAAGTCTGTGACCTTGGATGAACCCAGGATGACCCAAACTAGTGAGATTGTCTTCCAACCAACCTGAGTAGTGCGGCACACACCCTGCATAATACCTATCTGCCTCAATGGTTTCTCTACCCAAGGCGAGTTTGCAATGCCACATGTGTTGAGCTTGACACCTGTGAGGGCTATCATCATCCTGAAAGTCAGCCCTGAAGTGACTCATTTTATCTACCCTTGGTATGATTTGCTTCCTCCCTTCTTGAATCATGGCTCGGAGAGGGACATAAGGATAAGTTCCCCTCAGACCAATGAGTATGAGGAACGGTGCATCCCGAGAATGAACAATGAACTCTCCGGTTGTGAACCACTCATACATCCACTGTACTTGTTCTTCCTTTAGATTCTCGAATAGTTCTACCCATCCTCTAGCGTCCTCTGGTCGGGCGAACATATTAGGCATGAAGTTCATTCGCTTTGGGTGGTGAAAAGCGATATGATCATCCCAATCTCTGCGTATAATTTCCTGCCGGTAATAACCTTTCTGAAGGTGTTCCAAAAGCCAGAGCTGAAGCAACAAATTACAACCTTCAAAGTGTTTGGCCCCTTGCTGACACTTTTCCAAGGCTCGATATATCTCGGCGATAATCATGGGCACTATGCTGAAAGACTGCCCGTCAATCCCCTCCATTAAGGTCTTGGTTACCATGGCTAGCCTGGTGTGGATCCTAGCCTTCTTCATAGGAAAGATTATCATCCCCAGAAAATATAACATGAAGACAAAAACCCTTCTGTGGATATGCCCTAAAGAGGTAAGTGCAAATTCGTCGGTGCAGGTGCGGTAGGACTTGCTATGGCCATACCTCTCGTACAAGTAGTCAAATGGTATGTAGGAGTCTTTCAGACAAGTCAAATCTGGGTTTTTCTTGAGTCCCATCATTTTGAGGAAGCCCCTACCTTTGCAATTTTTTGGCATAAGCAGACCCAGAGTCTCCCAAGGAATACCAGCTAGACCCCCTATTTCTTCAAGTAAAGGGGTCATTTCAAGGTCCCCGAAGCGAAATAATGACCGATCACTATCCCAAAATAGAATTGTGGCCTCTACGATTTTGTTGTCAGGCTGGATTTCCAGAAGTGAAGGTAGATTTCCTAAGTACTTGCGGACAAGAGTCCGGTCATTAGCATGAAGGTCCTCCCACCAGCTTAGCATCCTTGGGTGAATGTTGGTTACCATAACGAATTTGGGGACTTCGTGCCTCATTTTCTACAAAACAAAGCGTTAGGCCCTTACCCCACCAGACTCGACTATTTAAATCAACAATAAGCATAAATAGGTATTTAGTTCTCCAAATAAATGCACAAAACATGGAACCGTCCGTTTGGGTTTCAGGGAAACCTGATGGACTTTGGATTAGGCTATCTTAATGAGTCATTATGCGAACAACATAACTGACTCGGTTAAGTTTGACCATGATGCATGAACAGTTTAACGGAGTAAGGTTTCTATTTCTTAGTGCTAGACTGGTACCCTTAAGCGGACAACTCATTGACTATACCGTTGATCGACTGGTTTTACCACAAATATTCCTTTGCCACATTTAGGGGGTAATAATATCGGAAGAGCGCAACCACTCATTATAAGTGTTGATATAGGATTTGTTTTGGCATGAGTGGAGTATGATGTTGAAGATGCAATTTACAAGAATGAAACAAATTGACATTTATTTTCACGTACATAAGATAAATGATTATAATAAATGCTCGAAATTACAATGGTATTGAAATAATAAAACAGTAAAGGAAAGCAGTTAAAGGAAAGGAAAGACATGAAGAGCCAAGTTATTTTTCACGATGAAATAATTAAAAGGAAAGAAATAAAGGAAATTAATGAAATAATAAAGTCACAAATAGCATGTAATGGTAAAAAGCCTAAAGAATTCCCCAGCAGAGTCGCCATGCTGTCGACGCCCCCTTTTTCCTTTATCGCGGACGGGTTGTTCGGAAATCGGGTGTACAACATTATGGGAGGACAACTCTTTATTCCCTTGCGATAATTGGGTTTTGGAATTTTTGGAGAGTCGCTACCTAATGATTATAGTGCATTAGGACCCTTTAAAGGAATGAAGAAATTGAGAAGAAGAAACCAGAGTTTGGGTAAGGGCTTGTTAGGCATCCCTCAAGATCTACTAGTGTGGTTCCCAACCATGATATAATTCTGACTTTACGAAGGTAGAAGAAACAAATAAAGTTTGCACATAATAATTACAAATAAGTTTAAAGTTTTTTTTTTGAAAAGGAAGAAAAGAATAGACAGTTTTAGAAAAGGAGTTAATTAAAAGAAACAGAATTAAAAGAAAACAATGTAGATAAAAGAAAAGGGAAGGGGGTCCTAGGTTTAAACATAATATGGATCACATCAATGCAATACCCGGCGCACACTCCTCAGAAGAGGGGTCGCACGTGATATTAGCGCACTGGTCATCATATCCATATTCTACCCTTCCCACTCCGTTAAGGTATTAAAATGCGATTAGTCTCGTTTACTTATTGCATGATAGTACCCATTCCAACCTATCGTTCCCGGGATATTAGGACTTATAATCCTAAAGGGGAAGAAAGGGATGGGGGCCTTTATGGAGTTTAAAGGGATAAAATTCTAGTTTTGTCATTCAAAATAGATATCAAATAGGAGGAAGAACAAACAGATAAGTAAGGCTCAAATAAACCCCTTAAATCAGACAAACATATAGTATAGCATGCCTTGGCACATACTGATTTGGTCTTAGATTAAAATTAAGCGGTGAGCGGACTGGTTCAACACATATATTTAGACAGAAAGTCTACATTAGGCAACTCGGATACAATTGTCAGAGATTAAGGCATTTAACACGAGTTGTTTTATCAAGTCACTGATTTTAGAAGATAACTAATACAAAAGAGTTTTGAAAGAAAAGACAGGCTGCAGACTTAGGAAAGTGTTTAGAAATGAATTTCAAAATGGATCAACTGACTGTCCAGTTATAAACACAGAAAGAGTAATTGCTAAAAATTTCAGAAGAGACAGAAGTATCTAAAGAAAAGAGTAATATGTAGAACTGATTTAAACAACGAGTTCAGGAATTGAGTTTAAAAAAAGATACACTTAGGTAGAACATTAGAGAAGCCGTTTCAGAAAAAGATATGCAAATTTGAAGAACTCGACTTTTCGGGACAAATGTACACTGATTTAAGAAAGTTTTATCAAAAGTTAAAGTTTTGAAAACGTTACCAAATTAGGTGTTTAAGATTTAATTGACCAATTATTACTGCTTTAACGGGCCAAGCGAGTTTGATGCAAAATCCTATAGGCATGATATCTATACTATTGATTTTTCAGAACTTGTTAATGAACTTGTGAAAAGATGCTCGTTTAATTAATCCTAAAGTTTGCCTAATGAATATGCATATCCTATAGGCATGATATCTATAAATAAATTTTCAGAAAAGTTTAAACTCCTATAGGCAGGATCTCTATATGCATAATTACATTACATGAACGTTAAATCCTGTAGACATTCTTTCTATGTGATTTGTAGTAAAGTTAAGCGTTAAATCCTATAGGCATGGTCTCTATGTGATTGAATCAGAAGCATTAAACGACCCTATAGGCAGGATTTCTAGTTGATTAAAAGTAAAGTCCTAAATCATGATTTCTACCCATTTTGATGCAAGAAAGTAAAGAACCCATCCCACACCCATTTACTATACTCCCCGAGTTTTTATACAAGTTATTACAAACCAGAAAAGATACAAAAAATACATCAAAGACTAACAGCTAGACCCCAGCAGCCTAATTCAATCTTAATGTCTAATAACATGTGATTAACCATTTCCGGAATCCAGATTTCTAGAGCCTTCTCTTTATCCAAAGTGTTTCAAAGTTCCAAGGAATCTTAGGGATTCCCGGCATTCCTTATACCCAGGATACCATTAGAATTAGAATAGTGCAGTATGGAAGAGCCAGCTCTCAGACATCCAAGTTCAGAGGGAGCTTAGGGGTCCCAAAGCATGGCTTGCAAGAGAGGGGCAGAACTTATAGCTAAGAGTAAGTGCAAAGTGAAAGGAGAATTGGGGAGCCATAACAAATGGTGGTCATGCCTAGCCACAAGGTAGGCTGGAACACCCCTGAACACTTGTTTAGTTAAACAAGTTAGGAACAGACCCTTGAAGGTCAGACCAAAGTCTGGATAGTGATTAAGACACTATCAGACCCAAGTCCAAGGCTCAAACACATAAAGCGGAAAGGGAGTGGGAACTGATTGAGTTAGGGCTTCAAAGAACCCAGATCAGAATCATAGACAACAATATTAGAGTGCTGTTATGCCTTGAACCATAACTCACATACAAAGGGGTAAAGGGTAAGGGAGTTCACATAAGAACAATAATGACAAAGTTGCAGAAAAAAACATTAAAGGAAAGCATAACCAAACTAGAATGTAAAACACATAGTGGAGGAGCAGTATTTAAACTAAGATGGATATACCAGTTGCAAAGTAACAGCAAGGGAATAGCATAGCAGTCACAACAAGCAAACAGCAGAAACAACTCAGGTTTTCAGCAGAACACTCGAAGGTTCAAAGAGAACTTAAAGGTATTTCAGAAAGCAAAGAGGAGAAGTACACAGAATTGGTCTGTGTATTTGAGAGAAGAAGAGAGTAGAAAACAGATTGCCTATTATTGATTGTTATTCCTTTTTCTCCTTTGTTACTGTATGAAAAAGGGGGAGGGCTAAGCCCTTTTTATAGTGTAGAGAAGCCAACAAGAAAAGTAAGAAAACCTTTTAAAAATCAGTCTCAAAGTATTTTCCCTTGAGTTAAGGGATTCAATTTCAAATGAAAAAATGTAATTAAGGAAAGGGAACTTCAGTAAAATCTTTCAAAGCAGCATACGAGGGAAAGATACATAAGGCTTATTTAAGGAAAGAAATCAATAGTACTTGATTTGCAAAGAAAAGGAAAGGGAGTCAATCAGACAAATAATAGAAATCAAAGTAAATAAGCTTAAATCGAATGAACCCAGTCAGAAATAGGTAGAGGAGGGCTCACAAAGAGAATCATTAGCAATCAGTCGAACCCCCATCAAAGGAGTCCAAAATCAAGCAATTAATTGTCAAAACCGTTTGAAAGAGAAGTTTATCATATATATAAAGCAAGCAAATCAAACAGAAAGTCTAACATTGCAGGGTTTAAGATCCTAGAAAGAATACGAGTTCGGTCATAGATTCACAGTAAGTCTGAAGGTCTAGGGTCCCAAAATTACCCTAATCCAGTTTAGCAATGAAACCCCCAAATTCTAGGGTTTAAGATTGGACCAAACCCAGAAACGAGAAGGAAAGTGAATAGACTCAAGGAGTCTCATTAGAAACAAACCGACCATAGTAGCAAGCATGAAACAGTCAGAGAAAGACAATCGACTTGAGGGTATAAAAGGACACACTTTGAGAGCTCGGAACTTAGCTAAGTCCAAAATAGACGAAACATGCTTAACAAGAACACAAACAGAGTCAAAAAACTCAGTAGTAGACATACATGGTAGGAGAGTGAAGAAAATTTAACATAGATTAATCATGTGAGCACATATAAAAGAAAAGAAGGACAATACATGGATAATAGAGAAAGAGAACATACGAGCATGATACAGACAAACATCTAAAAGAAGAGAACAACAAGAATCAAAAGGCTTTCAGAAACCCTAGTTTGAAATCAAACAATTTTAAAAAGGAAAACTGGGGAAAACACTTAAAACGTAGAATATAGCACAGATTCACCATAGATCTAGGCAAATAAATGAAGAAGGAACCTCGAATAGGCTAGGGTTTCTGAGAACACTAAAGGACGAGAAGGTTTGGAAATCTTTGAGAACGGATCTGAACTGATAAAGTCGAATCCAAGCTCAAGAGGCTAAGGCACGCCGAAACAAGGCCGGAAATGGTCAAAGAGACTCGAATCGGCCCAGGTCTGGATGAAGACCTTCGAGGTCTAGCCTCGAATCTTCAATGAGAGAGCGTATAGGAGCATGAGAGGGTGAGTAGAGATCATCCATGGCTAGATTAGCCATGGATTCCGGTGGATTTTGGGTCGGAGAGGGAGGTCGGTAGTTATTAAGGTTTAAGAGGTTGAGAGGGTACGAGAGAGACGAGTGAACCAAAGGCGGCGGATCTGAGGGAATGATTTTAGGGTTGGGGTCGTTTGGGAATTAAAAATGGTGAGGAAATGTGGCCGTTGATCATTTTGATTAACGGGCTGGATCCAAAGGGTAGCCGGGCGGGTAAGATAAACGGGCTGTGGGTCGGGTTAATTAAGAAATTGGGTAGGGAATTTTGGTTCTGATTTGGGCTAAGATTGGGGGTCAATTTTGGGTTAAAATAGAAATGCAAAGGGCTAACTCTTAAATAGCCACTTTTCCCTTGATTTAATTTATAAAAATTGCAAAATAATTTCTGGAAATAAATCAAATATGCTAAAATGATTAATAATACATAATTATCACATTAAAAATATTGGAGTCAATTTTGTAAATATAATTAAAATTAAATCTTTAAAGAGGCTAGTATTGCAATTATATGCAATTTATTTTTAAAAAGACCAATTGAATTTGTAAAAATATGCAAAAATAACGTTAACTATGTTTTGATGTAAATATGAGAATAAAAAAAATTATTTACCAAAATGACGAATTTTGGGAATAATTATTGGATTTTATGGTAAAAAAATAGGCAATAAATTGGTTTAAAAATTATTAAAAATATCAAAACTCATGTGTGTGCTTATATATGCACAAATATGCTATTTTGGAAGTATTTTGGGTACAAAAATACGTAGGGAAAAATTGAGTATCAACAGTACCCAAGTTGCCAAGGAATTTGCTTCCTAACTTGAACAAATATTGCTAAAATTTCAGGAGGAACTTGACCAAGTTCGAAACTTGGCAAGCTTATCATTTTCTCTCACCGCTCTGGATGTCAATTTTCCCAACACCCAAAATCCCGCACCTCCATAGAACACCCCACAACCATAGATACAACCCATTCATACTCAACATTGCAACACATGCCACACTCCTAGCAACACTCCATTACTCATTCCTGAACCACTGAACACCACAAATGACCACCTATACAACACTCCCATCTACGTGGATACTGTACCCCACTACACTCAACCAATATCAAGTGCACCTGAGTTCGATGATAAAGACTCCCTCATCAGGAATTTTGCCGTAGAATTAAAAAGGCTAACTAGCCGAGTCTAGGGTGTTGAAAGAAGCAAAAGTATTGAGGGGTTGAACTATGATGACCTTTGCATTTAGCCGGATGTCAAACTTTCGGAGGGGTACAAACCTCCAAAGTTAGAAATGTTCGATGGCACAGGGTATTCCAGAGTCCATTTGAGGACATATTGCGATAAGCTGGTCGAAGTCGGAAGGGATAAGAAGATCCGCATGAAACTCTTCATGAGAAGTCTGAAAGGGGATTCTTTATCTTGGTACATCAGCCAGGACCCCAATAAGTGGACAAGCTGGGTAGGTATGGCGTACGATTTTATGGATATTTTCAAATTTAATACAGAGAATGCACCCGACGTATTCTACATCCAGAACTTGAAGAATAAGCCCAAAGAAACCTTCCGCGAGTACGATACTCATTGGAGATCAGAGGCTGCTAAGGTCAGGCCAGCCTTAGAAGAGGAACAGATGAACAGCTTCTTCGTCCGGGATCAGGACCCACAATATTATGAGAGGTTAATACTGATCGAAGGCCAAAAATTCTCCGATATCATCAAGCTAGGAGAAAGAATTGAAGAAGGCATCAAAACTGGTATGGTCACCAACCTCGAGGCATTACATGCCACCAACAAGGCTTTACAGTCTGGTGACACGTCAAAGAAGAAGGATGTGAATTTCGTGATGGTTGCACAGAGGACAAAATCCCCGATGAAATACCAAACATACCCATTACCTCCACTCACGTATCAGCCTACCCGAATTACCAAGTACCCTCACCCCATACCAGATTCCACCACCCACTTACCAATCATCTCCACCTCCCACATATCAACCCACTTCACTGAGATACTCTCAACCTCGTCTACCAAGCTTATAATGCCCAACCCTCTCACTATCAATCACCACCCACCCGCTAAAACTTCCCTAGACCTAGACCAAACTTCGACCGTAGACTTCCCAAAAATTATACAGCCATCGCAGAGCCAATTGACCAGCTATACGCAAGACTTAAAGTAGCCGGTTACATTACCCCTATCCCTGCCATAACTCCAGATAATCCTTCCCAATTGATCAACCCAAACAAAACCTGTGCATACCACTCCGGCATGAAGGGGCATACCATTGATGAATGTCACTCGTTGAATTATAAGATCCAAGCCTTAATTGATATTAAGGTCATCATAGCAAAAAGAGCCCGTTCCTAATGTCCGCAACAACCCTCTGGCTGACCACAAGGGTGGAAGCGTCCACATGATCGAGATAGAAAATTATTGGGACCCCAAAAGATCGATTGGATTGATTGCTGAAGGCGATGAGCCAAAGAAACCAGCAGTCACTCTTAACCCAATTCTTGTCCAGATCCAGCCATCTGAGGATGATGAGGTAAACATGTCCATACCGCTTGAGTTCGAAGCGCCTCCTTCAAAGGCGTCGGGACCAATTGTAGTCGAGTTTGGAGTTCAAAAGCAACTGCGCCATTCAAAGTTGATGTGTTACCTCCATGGGTGCCTATCCCAGTAACAATGTCAGACATAACACCGTTCCACTTAAATGCCATACCATGGGATTACACAGCTGAAGCCAGGAGGAAAGGGAAAACCAAAACTGGAGAAGCAATCGCTGCACAGGGTATGACTAGAACAGGTAGAGTGTACACTCCAAAACACCTAGCTGAGTCCAGCAAGTAGGCCTTTGGACGACCTTTTAAAACTGGGCCCGATGATCTTTGAAGGAAAATAAAAGCTAAGGAGTACTTGGTCATTGAGCAGTTGAATTAAACACCGGCGCAAATCTCCATCCTAGATCTTCTACAAAGTTCTGACGCACACAAAATGCTTTGATGAAAATACTAAGCGAAGCTTATGTGCCCAGCAACATAACTGGGGGCGAAATGGCGAATATGGTGGGACAAGTGTTGGAGAGTCATAAGATTACCTTCCACGAAGATGAACTACCACCGGAAGGGCTAAGCCATAATAAATCATTGCACATCACCGTGCAATGTGAGGATTATTTCATCACTAGAGTCCTAATCGATGGAGGATCCCGCCTCAGCATCTGTCCATTGATAACTCTCAGGACATTGGGAAAGAGCCTGCACGAGATCAAAGACGGGGCCATCAATGTCAAAGCCTTCGATGGGTCCCAAAGGTCCACGATTGGAGAAATCAGTCTATGCCTGCAAATGGGACCAACCTGGCTCGACGTCAATTTTCAAGTGATAGACGTCCCAGCATCTTACAATTTATTATTGGGGCAGCCCTGGATTCATGCTGCCGGAGCTGTAGCATCAACCCTGCACCAGGAAGTGAAGTTTGAATCTAATCACTAAGAGGTGATTATTCATGGAGATGGTAGCAACCCCATATATAGTCGCCAGACCGTCCCGATGGTTGGAAGAAGAAGGAGAATAGGCGGAGAAACCTACCATCATATCGAGCGGGTCAACGCTGTGGACAAAGACAAATGGCGGGACAACAAGATTGAAAGTATCCTGAATTGGTATGGATATGAGCTTGGAAAGGGACTTGGCAAAAACCTCCAAGGAATTGCCAAACCCATCAAGCTGAAGAAACACGGCACTACCTTTGGTTTGGGGTACGAATACACTTGGAAAGAGTTCGATGAATGGTCACCACCATGGAGCGGTCCCTGCTATCCACTAGATCATCCTATACCTCGTCTGGAGTAGACTTTCCACCCCGCAGATACTATGTATGGGTCAGAGGAAGATGAAGCATTAGCAACAATGAAGAATCTATTTCTGGAGGATAATGATATGGACTGCTGTGTTATTTTCGAGGAGGAAGGGGAGAAAGGCCCATCTATACAAGCTGTGAACCGAGGAGAACGCCTCAACAATTGGTCAATCAGAACCACCAGGGCTCTAAAAGCTTTGGGGTAGCAAGGCTAAACAAAGCACCATGCATCACATTTTACCTTACTAGCCAATTTTCTTTCTGCATTGTCTTTAATTTTTTTAAAGAGCCCCGATGTTCAAAATAATTATGAATTTTAATCAAAACATTCCAGTTTATTATATATCTCGCTCTTATTATTTTCTCTATTATTTACATAGCATTACTATTACTTATCTCGATGATGAACCAACGATTGTGGCTTGCAACGAGACAACTCAACAAACAGATATAGATTCAGAAGAGGATGATATACCAGAAGAGGTCATCAAAGAGGTTGAGGATTTTGAGAATAGGCCTAAATCTAACTCAGACGAAACTGAGGTCGTTAACTTGGGAGATACAGAGAATGTCAAAGAAACGTGCATTAATGTTCACCTGTCACCATCAGGAAAGAAAGAGTATAGGAGTTTCTAAAGGAATATGAGGACAAATTCGCCTGGCCGTATGATGATATGACTGGTCTCAGTACATCCATTGTAGCTCACAAACTGCCAATAGATCCAACATGTCTGCCAGTAAAGCAAAAGCGCAGAAAGTTCAAACCCGACATGAGTTTGAAAAGCAAGGAAGAAGTCACCAAGCAAGTCAAAGCCAAGGTTCTCAGGGTGGTAGAGTATCCAACATGGTTGGCCAACATCGTGCCAGTGCCGAAGAATGATGGGAAAGTTAGGGTTTGTGTCAACTATCGGGATATCAACCGGGCCAGTCCCAAAGATTACTTCCCCTTGCCAAACATACATATTCTAATTGACAACTGCGCCAAGCGTGAGCTGTAGTCATTTGTCGATTGTTTTGCTGGGGATCATCAGATATGGATGGATGAAGAAGATGCATAAAAAGGGGCTTTCATTACGCCGTGGGGGATGTACTGTTACAAAATGATGCCATTTGGTTGAAGAATGATGGTTCCACCTATATGAGAGCCATGAATACTATCTTTCACGGCATGATACATAAGGAGATCGAGGTGTATGTAGATGACGTCATCATCAAATCCAAGAAAGCCACTGATCATATGGAAGATTTGAGGAAGTTCTTCAACAAACTAAGAAGATACAATTTGAAATTGAATCCCACCAAGTGTGCATTCGGGGGTCCTACCAGAAAATTACTGGGTTTCATCGTAAGTCGTCGAGGGATAGAACTGGATCCGTCAAAGGTTATGGCCATTCAGGAGTTGCCGCCGTCGAAGAACAAGAAGGACGTAATGAGTTTCCTGGGGAGACTAAACTATATCAACCGGTTCATAGCTCAGTCCACTGTCATTTGTGAACCTATCTTTAAAATGTTAAAGAAAGATGCTGCCACCAAATGGACTGATGATTGTCAGAAAGATTTTGACAGAATTAAGGAATACTTGTCAATGCCACTAGTCTTGGTTTCGCCCGAACCAGGAAGACCTCTATTGCTTTACCTCGCAGTATTGGATGGAGCATTCAGTTGTGTTTTGGGACAACATGATGAAACAGGGAGAAAGGACCAAGCCATTTACTACCTCATCAAGAAGTTCACCCTGTACGAGGCCTGGTATTCTCTTCTAGAGCGCACTTGTTGTGCTCTGACTTGGGTGGCTCAGAAATTGAGACATTATTTCTGTGCCTACACTACTTATCTCATATCCAGAATGGACCCGCTGAAGTATATATTCTAGAAGCCCATGCCCACCGGCAAGCTCGCCAAGTGACAAATCCTGCTAAATGAATTCGACATTGTTAACATAACCCAAAAGGCGGTCAAAGGACAAGCCTTGGCGGATCATCCGCCGAGAATCCCGTGGATGGAGAATACGAGCCTCTAAAGATGTATTTTCCCGATGAAGAGGTATCTTTCATAGGAGAAGACATTGCAAAATGCTATGATGGTTGGAGGATGTTCTTTGACGGAGCGGCAAACTTTAAGGGAGTTGTCATAGGAGCAGTCCTGGTGTCAGAAACCGGCCAGCATTACCCTGTATCTGCCAAGCTCAGATTCCCATGCACCAACAATATGGCCGAATATAAAGCCTGCATCTTGGGGCTCAAGATGTCCATTGACATGCACGTTCAGGAATTGCTAGTAATTGGAGACTTAGATTCACTCATACACCAGGTTCGAGAAGAGTAGGCTACCAATACTCTAAGATACTCTCTTATCTGCATCACAAACAAGAGTTGAGGAAGAGATTCACAAAGAAAGAATTATTTTCCCAGCGTCCAGAATGAATTCGCAGATGCATTAGCTACTATATCATCCATGATCCAACATCCAGATAAGAATTTTATTGATCCCATCCCAGTAATGATTTATGATCAGCCATCTTATTGAGCTCATGTCGAGGAAGAAGCAGATGGGAAACCATGGTTCCATGACATCAAAGAGTACGTGACAATAAGAGGATACCCAGAGCTTGCCAACGCTACTCATAAGCGTACCCTTCAGCGATTGTCTAACAACTTCTTTCATAGTGAGGGAATCATGTACATGAGGACTCTCAATTTGGGGTTATTAAGGTGTGTCGAATCAAAAGAAGCATCCAGACTATTGGATGAAGTACATGCAGGGACCTGCGGGCCGCACATGAATGGTTTTGTCTTAGCAAAGAAGATACTCCAAGCAGGGTAGTTCTGGATGACTATGGAAACAGACTGTATCCAGAATTGTTTGCAAATGCCATCGCTTTCAGATATATGCAGATATGATAAAGGTGTCTCCAAATGAGCTTACGGCAACAAGCTCACCAAGGCCATTCGCCGCTTGGGGAATGGATGTTATCGGACCTATCGAGCTTGCCGTATCAAACGGGCGCCGATTCGCCTTATTGGGATACCACACTACAGTCCGCATATCAACTGGGGCTACTCCCTACATTCTGGTTTATGGTACAAAGGCTGTCATTCCTGCCGAGGTATAAATTCCTTCCTTGAGGATCATACAGGAAGCAAAACTTGATGACTCATAATGGGTACAGAATCGCTACGAGCTTTCGGCTCATATAGATGGGAAGAGAATGAATGTTTTTCATGGGCAATTGTATCAAAAAAAATATCCTGAGCTTTCAACAAAAGAGTCAAGCAGAGGAAGTTTGCATCAGGGCAACTGGTGTTGAAGAAAATATTCCCGCATCAAGATGAGTCCAAAGGGAAATTCCTCCCAATTGGTAGGGTCCGTGCATAGTTTACCGGGTTCTAACCTGAGGAGCCCTTATACTTGCCAAAATGGACGGAGAAGTCTAGCCAAAGCCAATCGATACAGATGCAGTGAAACGATACTATATGTAATCAGTTATGATTTCTTTATGATGTAATTTGAACTACGTCTAACCTGATTCCCGTTTAAGAGGAGATAATTAGGCAGTCCTATGGGTTCGGTCACAATTTAATAAAATTTCATTTTCCCCTGCTATTGGAAACTAGGGCAGAATTTTGAGGAGGACCCTCAAAATTCCGAAGTTGATTTTCAGCCATTCATCGCACGCAGTCGCCAGAAGTGCCAACCTAGTAAATTGTGGCAGAATTTTGAGGAGGACCCTCAAAATTCCGGAGCAAGAGAGGTTGCAATGTCTTGAACCATGTTGCAGTCGTAGGTTCATCTAAAGAAAACTACTTTCAATTATATGCTTATGTTGAATTTACTAAATCATGCATAACTATTATCCGAATTGTTGTTGTTTAGCGATGCTACCCCAATGATACATAGTAGCAGGAGCCACGGGAAAACGAACTAACCTTTTCTCCCTTTACAAAACTCACGATTTTTCTTTGGATGCAGGCACTCGACTTGCAATATCGTTAGGAATATTTATGCACTCAGACTTTCCCAAAAAATGCAAATTCTCAGAATTATCACTTATTCACAATTGCTATTCGTACACGAATCCCCAGCAACCACAATATCACAATCAGCTATTAGCTAAGAGATTTCATTACTATTCGCCTTTTATATTTCTGCATTATTTGCATTAGGATACTTTTCTGCCTTCCGAGGTTAAGCTCTACATCCATATGCATTTTCTGCATAAGGCTACTTTTCTGCCTTTCGAGGTTAAGCACTACCTCTATCTGCACTATTTGCATAAGGCTACTTTTCTGTCTTACGAGGTTAAGCTCTACCTCCATCTGCATTTTCTGCGTAAGGATACTTTTCTGCCTTCCAATGTTAAGTTGTACCTCCATCTGCATTTTTTGCGTAAGGCTACTTTTCTGCCCTCCGAGGTTAAGCACTACATCCATCTGCATTATTTGCATAAGGCTACTTTTCTGCCTTCCGAGGTTAAGCACTACCTCCATCTGCATTATTTGCATAAGGCTACTTTTCTGCCATCCGAGGTTAAGCACTACCTCCATCTGCATTATTTGCATAAGGCTACTTTTCTACCTTCCGAGGTTAAGTTCTACCTCCATTTGCATTATTTGCATAAGGCTACTTTTCTGCCTTCCGAGACTAAGCATTGTCTCCATCCTGCAAGGCTGAAATATCGCCATTTTATTTTTTTCTCGCAAGGCTGCAATATCGCCACCTTCTTCATTTCATTGGCTGAAAAATCACCACCTTCTGCATTTCATTGGCTGAAAGATCGCCGACCTATTCAAAGGCATCATAGTTCGGAGGCACCATCCGCATAGCCCGAGAACATTATTTCATAGCCTGCAAATCTTTTATTATGCACTTTATGGCCCGGGACGTCATAGTCCGAGGACGTCATCCTAACCGTCCAAATACAACATTCATGGTCCAATGGGAACTTGCATCACGTTTAATTTATACCCAATATATGTTGCATTTCCTACTTGCACGTACACCGGCTAGCAAACGGCCGTCTCAGTAGGTGCGATCTTTATCCGGTTCTCGCAGCCTAGCAGATTTCAAATACCTCCCGCAAGCTAAACATCACGTTCGTCCATTTCAAACCTCCATCGGTACATTCTGTCGATGGTTCCTAAGCTACATATGGCTTGATTCCTGTAAGACCAGGGATATGTAGGTAGCTCAGAAACCAGAGCTCGGTCAAAATTCTCTTCCAATCATTGTTTCCGGTCAAAATTTGCCATCTTATCTGTACCCGACAACTCTTTCATCCTTCCCGGGTAAAGAGGGGCAGTTGTTGATACCCTATTTTTCCCTAGGTATTATTTGTATCCAAATTACTTCCAAAATAAAATATATGTGCATATATAAGCACAACCAAAAGTTTTGGTACTTTTCCAAATTTTTAATGATTTTTAAACAAATTTATTGCCTATTTTAATACCACAAAATCCAATAATTGTCCCCAAAATTATCACTTTTGTAAATAAGTTATTTCTATTATAATATTTAAACCAAAATATAATTAAGGTAGTCTTTTTCATATTTTTATAAATTTATTTGTTATTTTTATAGCTAAATTTTAAATAATTTTAATTATAGCCTATTTTACGATTAATAGCATTTTACAATAATAAAATTATTTTCAGTATTTTTAGGTTAATATTTATATATTATTAATCAATTAGGTGCTTTTAATTTATTTTTAAAATCACTTTAACAATTTTTATAAAATAAAAAGACAGAAAATTGACTGTTTAACACACAGCCCATTTTCATTTCAATTGTAGCCTCAATTTGACCCCCAATTCCGCCCAAATTAAAACCAACCCAAGTACAATCCTAACCCAACCCACAACCCAATTTTAAATAACCCAACCTGTTCCCCACCTACTACATAAATCTAGACCGTTGATCACTCAAGATCAACGGCCAAAACTATCCCTTTCCTTTTTAACTCCTAAACGACTACCCTAATCTCCCTCATTCTCACCTGACTCGCCGCCTTGAAACCCTTCGTCTCTCAAAACTCTCTCTATCCTCTCCAAAACCCTAATTGATTCCCACCTTATCTCACCATGTTTCCACCAAAATTCATGGTAACTCCGGTCATGAATGGCATGTACTCATCTTTTCTCACCATCAGACCGATGATATTCAAGGTTTTGAGGCCCGACATCAATGTCTCTCTTCAGATGTTTCTCAGATCTGTAGATCTATGGTTTCTCTGGCCACGCTCCGGCATATTCAAGTACTGGAAGCCTGATTCCTGACCTTATCGACTCAAGATCTGATATTTCCTTACAAGCCTTTCTCGTTTCTAGGGTTTCTCAGAAACCCTAAGTTTTTCGAGGTTCTTCTCTATTTATTTTCTTAGATCTACACTAGATCATTGTTTTTCTTTGCTATGTTTTCCTTACTCTTCTATTATATGTGTTTACACTAAATTCTTTGATTTTGTTTGCTTTATGGACTTTGTTGTGTTTTTACTAAGCGTGTTTCATCTACTGCTTCTTAAGTTTGTATCACTCTTTTCTTCTAAAAACTTTCTAAAGTTCCGAGTTTTCTAAAAAAAATGTTCTTCATGCCTTAAATCAATTATTCTTTATTTGATTGTTTCACACCTGCTATCATCTCTGTTCTCACGGGGCTTTGAAATAGTCCTCTAAGACTGTTTCGCTGACTTTCCTTCTCATCTCTATGTCTGACTCAATTTGAAACCCTATGATTTGGGGGTTTTCTTTTGGTAAATGGTATTAGGGTTCCACTTTGAGACCCTAGGCTTTCAGACTCATCGTGAGTCTGTAACTGAACTTGAATCTCTTTTTGCTTATGACTCTAAGGCTTTCATTGTTAGACTCTTTTGCAAAGTAACATGATGATACCTTTTGTTTGATTTGTCTACTTTATATATGAGAAACTCCTCATTCAAAAAAGGTTTGACAACTAATTGATTGATTCTTAATTCCTTTGATGTGTTTTGAATGATTGCCCCTGATTTTCTTTGGTTGAACCCTCTTTACCTATTCCTGACTTGGTTCATTCGAATTAAACCTATCACTTTGATTTTATTGGTTATCTTATTGATTCCCTTTCCTTTTTCTTAACAAACCAAGTACCATTAAACTTTTCCTTAAATAACTCTATGTATTCACCCTTTTTATGCTATTGTGAAAGGATTTTACTCAAATTTTCTTTCGTTAATTATATTCTCCCATTTGAAATCAAATCCCTTAACTAAAGGGAGATCATATGAGACTGATTTAAAATTTATTTCTTACCTTTCGTACTTGTTTCTATACATTATAAAAGGGGCTGCCCTTTCTGCACTTTTAACAGACTTCCAACTGAATACTTTAAAACACACCTCAAATTCAAAATTTTGTCACACAAATACTCGAGTTTTTTCTCTAAACTCACTCACACACATAAAGTCTCCTCTCTTACTGTGGCTTGTTTGGAAAAATCATGCTTTCTTGGCTTATCTTTTTTCTGAAACTGGTATGTTCTTTATTTAACTTTTGCCTCACCCCCTATGTGTTTATTCTATAGTTCATTCTTTGTTTGGTTTACTGTTCATATGCTGTTACTTTCTGCAAGCCTTGTTTCTTTCCTTGTTTCTGTTCTTATATGAATCCCTACCCCCTAATTCCCTTGTGTGGCTGATTCATGGCTCAAAAACATGGCAATACCTGAAATTATTGCCCATGAATATGAACTGGACCCTTTGAGTCCTAAGCTCTTTCAATTCCCATTCCTTATTCCCTTTCTATGTATGCTGAGTTAGGGCTTTGGTCTAGCATTGTACTCATTATTGCCCAGGCCATGGTCTAACCTTCAATAGGTCCTTACTCTTAATTGTTTGACTTACAGACTAGTCAGGAGTATGTCATCCTACTATATGGCTGGGCATGACCACCATCCTGCCTTGGCACTCCCTAATCCCCTCTATTGCACTGGCACTTGTTCCTAGAATCTAAGTTCTGCCCCCCTCTTGTGAGCCTTGCCTTTGGGACCCATAAGCTCCCTCTAAACTGGGACACTTGAGGGCTAACGCTTCCACACTGCACTTTAATTCAGTTCTAATTGATA
The DNA here is from genome assembly GCA_026770625.1 of Nicotiana glauca. Taxonomy (NCBI): domain Eukaryota; kingdom Viridiplantae; phylum Streptophyta; class Magnoliopsida; order Solanales; family Solanaceae; genus Nicotiana; species Nicotiana glauca. The sequence continues at coordinate 33,790 of MU707504.1, forward strand.
TCTGGGGTGTAAGCACTTCTTGGAGTGCCTAAAACTCCTTGGAACTTTAAAACACCCTAGATAAGAGAAGGCTTTGGAAATCTTGATCCCGGAAATGGTTCATCTCATGTTGTAAGACATTAAGTCTGAATTATGTTTCTTGGATGCAGCTGTAATTTCTGATATACTTTTAATTTTTAGTTTGATTTATTGGGCTGTAATAATTTATAATAACTCATGGGGCTTTAGTAACGAAAGGGTGGGGGGTTTACTTTATGCACAAGGGTAGATATCATGCCTATAGGGGTTAACTTCTGAATTTCTTCAACCGCACACATAGATATCATGCCTAAAGGGTTAAATTCTGCAACTTCACACATAGATACCATGCCTATAGGGGTTAACTTCTGAAGTTCTGCAATTTCGCATATAGATATCATGCCTATAGGGTTAACTTCGGATTTTTCTGCAACTACACACATAGATATCATGCCTATAGGGGGTTAACTTCCGAAATTCTGCAATTTCACATATAGAAATCCTGCCTATAGGCTCCTGCGTTTCTGCATATACAAATGTCATTAGGTAAACAATTTGTAGGTTTAATAATAAAAGCTGCATATAGATACCATGTTCATAGGACTTCTGTTAAAGTCCCGAAAGGTGTCAAAAATCAGTAAACATATAGAAAGCATGCCTATTGGAAATCTAAAATCTAAAGTGTCTCATTCGTTTAAAGCAATATCAACTACTGAAAATCGTATTATTTTGTTAAAACTAGTAAGCTTTTCTATAATCAGTTTGCATCTTTTCTGAAACCAGTAGATATCATGCCTATAGTTTTGTTTAACATATAGGCAAAATGTTAGGTAATTAATCATTAGGTCAGTTTTAGAAAACTGCATCTGAGCGGACTTAATGCGAACTTCTTGTCTAAAAATATGTGTTAAACCACTCCGCATATCGCCTTAATTTAATCCAGACTAAACCAGTACGTGCAAGACATGCTAAACTATATGCCTTTATTTGATTTAAGGAGGCTTACTTGAGCCCTATTTGTTTACTTGCTTTCCAATACTTGCATTACGTGTTTTGAATGCCGCCTTAGTATTTTGTCCTTTTGAAAACCCTCAAAATACCCCAAACTCCCTTTTCCTTTAGGATTAGTAGTCCTAAATGCCTCCGGGACTGATAGGATTGGGACTGGTACTAGCATGCAATAAGTAACGATACCTTCCGCGCTTTAATACCTTAACCGGGTGGGAAGGGTAGAATATGGATATGATGAATGGTGCGCTATTATCACGTGTGACCCCTCTTTTGAGGAGAGTACGTCGGGTATTGCATTGATGTGATCCATATTATTTGCAAACGTACGAACCCCTTCCCCTTTTTACTGGTTATATTAAGTTGTTCAAAACTACCTTTCTAAACTTTCTACTCCTTTTATTTTCGAACTCTTAGCTTGCTTGCAATATTATGTGAAAACCCCTCTACTTGAGACTTCTATTTGTTCCCCTGTTATTTAAAGTCATAATTGTAGTATGGTCGGGAATCACACTAGTGGATCTAGAGGAGTGCCTAACACCTTCCCCTCGAGATAATTTCTAGCCCTTACTCAAACTCTGGTTTATTCATCTCAAACGTTTCATAATGTGTCCTAATGCACTATAATCATTAGGTGGCGACTCTTCAACTCCAAAATTCATGAAACGGAATAGATTTGTCCTCCCAAATGTCGTATACCCGATTTTGAACGATTTCGCAAGAAAAAGTGGGCGGCGACAGAGAGGTCAAGGGGAACTGGCCCTACAGTAAAGAGTTGCATTGCCATCTTGTGGAGACTGAATTGGACAAAAAATTGGATTCAGACTTGGTAAAATTTGGTGGAAGGTAGTCGCAGGGTTTTTTGATGAAGAAGAAAGAGAAGGATGTAAAGAAACAAATAAAGAAAATGAAAAATTAAATAAAATAAAGAGATTTGACCGGTCGTGTATGGGTAAATTAAGGGTTGGGTTAAGAAATCGGATGCTAAAATTGAGGGTGCGTTATTTTATTATGCATTTTCCACGTGTCCCTCCATCAAAATTAGGAAAAAAGCAGTGCAATAGTATGGCGGTAGGGGTATATTGGATGGATACTCAAAAGAAGGATATATTTGCACTATTTCTAATAGTATAAGGATATATTTGGCCCTTTTCTGTTCATATATTTATCATCTACTAATATCTCAACACGTGCGTTGCACGTATATGCCGAGTCAAGTAGCATACCATATCATAAAATAATATTGATATTATTAATACTTAGTAAATAATTGTACATGATAAATAAGATAAAAATACCATACTTGCGAGGTCCAAATAAAAGTAAGATGGCACAAAGATATAAATGCTCCCACAAAATATTGTCCACAAATGATAACTAGGCATAATTTTCTAGAGAACCGTGGGCAGATATACATGGAGTTGTATCGGTTCACGTGAACCCATGCTCCTATCCTTAAATTGTGTAAAACACTGTAATTTCTAACCTTAAAATTCTTATATATCTCTGGGTGAACCAATGTACAAGACACCACATTGGTCTACTGGTAGATGTGTCACGACCCTAGTTCGCCCTCCGTGAACTATCATGATGCCACCTAATCTCTACGACTAGGTAAGCTTAACAATTTACAAAAAAAGGAAACAATAGATAAAAACTAATAGAAACCGCGGATAAACATAATGAAAACGTTTAAGATGGCGTTCGGCATATACAAATACACACTCTCAACTGAAAAGATCTCCCAAAACCCGGAATCTCATGAAATCACAAGTTGATGAACAACTATAGGTGTTCTAACTCCTGAATGTCTAAATCAAAGTAAATACAGAAGGGCTATAATTACAGGTGAGAATGGAGAGGGACTCCTCGGTTTGCGGACGCGACAAATATACCTCGAAGTCTCTGAAGAATCGCCTCGCCTCAAGAATGGTAGGGCTGAGCCGAAGAACCTGGATCTACACATGAAAAACATGCTCATAAAGGGCATGAGTACACCACAATGGTACCCAGTAAGTTTCAAGACTAACCTCAGTCGAGTAGTGATGAGAAAGGTCAAGGAACTACCGGTTATATAAATATATAAGGAAATGAAATAGTATGAAGTAACACAGGTTAATAAGAATAACAACAACTACATCAGGGAGAAAAATCACAGAAAGAGTATAGCTCCACATAGAGATAGCAACCGGGGATCTCCCAGGATATCGTCCTGTAGTCCCCAAATTTAAATATCCATTGGATCTCCTGGGTGTCTTCCCATAGTCCAACTCATAATGCCCAGGGGATCTACCGGAATACCAATCCGTAGTCCCAAATGTAAATATCCAGTACTATGAGAATCTACCAGGAGCAGTCCCGTAGTTCCAATGTAAATGTACAGGGGAATCTATCGGAATACCAATCCATAGTCCCAAATAAACAGGCAAGGGGGATCTACTGGGATATCGTCCGTGGTCCCAAAGTAAACACACAACAGCATCACGAAGAATATTTAATTCTATCCAATTCCAGACCAAGGAAAAACAGGTATTTGTATCCTAGCATGCTGCATAGAATTCAAATAAGGTAGTTTGAGCAAGTAAAATAGTTAAGTCACTTAGACATACTTCCCTAAACTAACAGTAGGCTTAAATTGCTAGTAATGTACAACAAGGAAGAAAAACACAATTATAGTTCTTTAATAAAAACAAGATTTTCAACAATTAGCACATGTACGCACTCGTCACCTCACGTACAAGGCATTTTATATATCAACAATTCCAAATCCTAAGTAGAGCTCCCCCCACACAAGGTTAGGCTAGCCACTTACCTCAAACCAACTCAATCAACTAGATATCACGTTCTTGCCACGAGTACCCGACTCCAAATGGCCAAAATCTATTAAAAGTAATTGCATAATGTAAATATATCTTCAAGTAACTAATTCAACTAATTAATTCGAAGCTAATACGCGAAATTAGGAAAATCGCCCAAAAGTCCCCCAGGCCCACGTCTCGGAATCGAGTAAGATTTACCAATTCGGAATCCTCACACTCTCACGATTCCATACATACCAAAAATATGAGAATTGGACCACAAACAACCCCTCAAATTCCCAATTCCAAGTCTCTAATTTCAAACCCTAAACCCCCAAATTAAACATTTATTTCCCCTATATTCCTTGCCCAAATTAGTAGAATACAATAATAACGAGTTTGGGTTCCAAAAATCTTACCTCCTCGAAGCTCTCTTGAATCCTCTCTCAAACACCTCCCAAAAGCTCAAATATCCAGATGAAAATGGTGAAACAAATGGGAAAAATCGCGACTGAACCTTTATATAGGTTCTGGCCCAGGATTTCCGCACCTGCGGATATTTCCTAGCATGTGCGGACCCGCACTTGCGTTCCTAGGTGCACATCTGCTAGATTTCATTAATTGCCCTGGGCCGCACCTACACTTCTTCTACTGCACATGCGGTCTCACAGGTGCGCTCAAACTACCGCACCTGCAGAATCTGGCTTCCAAACACATAGCCGCATCTGCGGGTCCTCGATCGCTTCTGCGATCACGCACCTGGAGTCCCCTAACCACATGTGCGGTTATGAAAGAACTTCAGTAACCTTCAGATTTCTCCTAAGTCTAATTCTACTTCCATTAAGCACCCGAAAATCACCTGAGGCCCCCGGGACCTCAACCAAACATGCCAACTAATCTTAAAACCTCATACGAACTTATTCCAACCCTCGAATCACACCAAACAACACTAAAACAATAAATCATTCTTCAATCCAAGCCTAAGGATTTTAAAAACTTTCAATTTTCGCTTTCGATCAAAAAGACTATCAAACCTCGTCCGAATTACCTGAAATTTTGCGCACATATCCCAAATGACACGACAAACCTGCTCCAACTTTCGTAATTCCATTCCAACCTCGATATAAAAATCTCACTATCAAACCGAAAACTTCAAAAATTCAACTTTTTGGCATTTCAAGCTTGATTAAGCTACGGATCTCCAAAGCACAATCCGAACACGCCCCAAAGCGAAAATCACCCAACAGATCTAATTGAACCAACATAATTCCATTCCGAGGCGGTCTTCACACTTCTTCGACTACGGTCCAAATTCTAAAGCTTAAACTCTCATTTAGGGACTAAGTGTCCCAAAACACTATGAAATTCAAAATGAACCCTCCCAACAACTTACAATAGCCGAAACAAACATGGGAAATGTAGTTAATAGGGGATCGGAGTATTAATTCTTAAAAAAAAACATGCCGGATCGTTACATCCTCCTCCTCTTAAAACATTCGTTCGTCCTCGAATGAGCATAGAGACATACCTAATGTAGTGAAAAGATCAGGGTAACGGCTGCGCATATCATGCTCGGTCTCCTAAGTCGCCTCCTCGACCGGCTCATGACCCCGCCCTTGAACCTTTACTGATGCAATAGTCTTTGACCTCAGCTTCCGAACCTGCCTGTACAATATAGCCACTGGCTCCTCAATATAAGATAGATCCTTGTCCAACTGGACTGAATTGAAATCCAACACGTGCGATGAATCACCGTGATACCTCCGGAGCATCGAATCATGAAATACCGGGTAAACTTCTACCAAGCTGGGAGGTAAGGCAAGCGCATAAGCAACCACCCCAACAAGCCGCAATATCTCAAAGGGGCCAATAAACCTCGAACTCAACTTCCCTTTCTTCCTAGATCTCATAACACCCTTCATAGGCCAAAACCAAAGCAAGACCCGCTCTCCAACCATATAGGAAACATCACTAACCTTCCTGTCCGTGTAACTCTTCTGTCTGGACTGGACTGTACGGAGTATCCTAAATCACCTTAACCCTCTCCAAAGCGTCCTGAACCAAGTCTGTGCCCAATAATCTAGCCTCACATAGCTCAAACCAACCTACCGGGGATCTACACCGCCTACCATACAATGCCTCATATGGTGCCATCTGAATGCTGGACTGATAACTGTTATTGTAGGAAAACTCCGCCAGTAGAAAGAACTGATCCCAAGATCCTCCAAAGTCTGTCACACACGCATGGAGCATATCCTAAAGAATCTGAATAGTGTGCTCGGACTGTCCATTCTTCTGGGGGTGAAATGTTGTGCTCAGTTCCACCCGAGTACCCAACCCATATTGTACGACCCTCCAGAACCTCGATGCGAAATGAGTACCTCTATTTGAAATTATTGACACTGGAATACCATGTAAATGAACAATCTCCCATATATAAATCTCTGCCAACTTCTCTGAAGAATAGGTAGTACACAGAGGAATGAAGTGCGCAGACTTGGTAAGCCGATCCACAATCACCCAAATGGAAGCGAACTTCCTTGAAGCACGTGGAAGTCCAACTACGAAGTCCATAGTGATTCGCTCCCACTTCCACTTCAAAATCTGTCTGTTGAAACAACCCACCCGATCTCTGCTGCTCATACTTGACCTGCTGACAATTGAGGCACTGAGCTACGAACCCAACTATATCCTTCTTCATATGCCTCCACAAATAGTGTTGTTTGAAATCTTGGTACATCTTCGCGGCACCCGGATGGATGGAATAACACGAACTATGGGCCTCCTCTAGAATCGACTCCTAAACCCATCAACATTGGGTACATAGATCGGACACTGCATCCTCAATATCCAATTATCACCAATGGTCACATCGCTGGCATCACCATAAGTACCTTGTCTTTGGGGACATGTATATGAGGGTCATCATATTGACGCTCCCTGATATGATCAAATACCGAAGACCGAGAAATCACGCATGCTAGAACCCGATTGGGCTCCGAAAAGTCCAATCTCACAAATGGACTGGCTAAGGCTTGAACATCCATTGCCATAGGCCTCTCCGTTGCTGGTAAATAAACCAAACTCCCTAAACTCAATGCCCGACGACTCAAAGCATCAGCCACCATGTTGGCCTTGCCCGGGTGATACAAGATTGTGATATCATAGTCCTTCAACAGCTCCGACCACCTCATCTGGCACAAATTAAGATCTTTTTGATTTAACAGGTGTTGCATACTCTGATGATCAGTATAGATCTCACAAGGAACACTGTACAAATAATGATGCTAGATCTTCATGGCATAAATAATAGCAGCTAACTCGAGATTGTGGACAGGATAATTCTTCTCATGTACCTTCAACTGTCTAGATGCGCAGACAATCACCCTACCGTCCTGCATCAGTACCGCCCTAAGCCCAATCCCTGAAGCATCACAATAGACAGTATAAGACCCAGAACCTATAGGCAATATCAATATTGGTGTAATAGTCAAAGCTATATTGAGCTTCTGGACGCTCGCCTCACACTTTTCCTCCCACTAGAATGGAGCACCCTTCTGGGTCAGCCTAGACATATGTGCTGTAATAGATGAAAACCCCTCAACAAATCGACGGTAATAACCTGCCAAGCCAAGAAAATTACGGATCTCTGTAGATGAGGATGGTCTGGGCTAACTCTACATGTCTTCCACATTCTTCATATCCACCTGTATACCATCACTCGATACCACGTGACCCAAGAATGCCACGGAATCCAACCAAAAGTCACATTTCGAGAACTTTGCATATAATATCTTTTACCCTTAAAGTATGAAGCACTATCCTCAGGTGCTGCTCATGATCTTCTCGACTCCGGGAATACACTAGAAAATCATCAATAAAGACAATGATGAACAAGTCAAGATACGGCCGGAACACACTGTGCATCAAATGCATAAAGGCTGCTGGGGCGTTGGTCAGCCCAAATGACATAACAAAGAACTCGTAATGACCATACCGAGTCTTGAAAGCAGTCTTCGGGATGTCCGGCTCTCGAATCATCAACTGGTGATAACCTAAACGCAATTCAATCTTAGAAAACACTCATGCACCCTATAACTGGTCAAACAAATCATCAATACAAGTCAAAGGATACATGTTCTTCATTATAACCTTGTTCAACTGGAGATAATCAATACACATACGCATAGAATCATCCTTTTTCTTCACAAATGAGACAGGAGCACCCTGATGTGCCGGAGAATTTCGGCACATTTCAATACAAATTGCTTAGATTTTAGCTTGTTTTAATGCAATTATCTCTGTTACTTATGTAGTTTTTTTGTTTCTACTATACATAAGGACTGAGAAACCGAGAACATGGAAATGGAAGAAAAAAGACAAGAAAAGAGAAAAATGTAGCAAAAATGTTGTTCTGCAACTCACTATGCGATCGCAGATCAGACGTGCGAGCCGCAGAATGCACGTCTAAAAGCACCATGCATCGCATTTTTTTACTAGTTGATTTTACTTTTCCGCACTGTCTTTAATTTCGAAAAGAGCTCCGATGTTTCGATCAATTATGAATTTAATCAAAGCATTTCCAAGTTTATCATACATATCTCTCTCTTATTATTTTCCCCTATCATTTACTTGATTTACACAGTATTACTATTACCTATCTTGATAATGAATCAATGACTGTGACTTGCAACGAGACAACGCAACAAACGGATATAGATTCTGAAGAGGACAATATACCAGAAAAGGTTGCCAGAGAGGTCAAGAACTTTGAGAATAGGCCTAAATCTTACTTGGATGAAACTGAGATTTTTAATTTGGGAGATACAGAACACATATCAGTGTGCACCTGTCGTCATCAAAAAAGAAAAAGTACACAGAGTTCTTAAGAGAATATGAGGACATCTTCGCCTGGTCGTATGATGATATGACTAGTCTCAGTACATCCATCATAGCTGACAAGTTACCAACAGATCCAACGTGTCCACCGATGAAACAGAAACTCAAAAAATTCAAACCCGACATGAGTTTGAAAATCAAAGAAGAGGTTACCAAGCAAGTCAAAGCTAGGGTTCTTAGGGTAGTAGAGTATCCAACATGGTTAGCCAACGTTGTGCCAGTAACGAAGAAGGATGGGAAGGTTAGAGTCTATGTCGACTACCGGGATCTCAACCGGGCCAGTCTCAGGGACGACTTCCCCTTGCCAAACATACACATCCTAATTGAAAACTGCGCCAAGCATGAGCTGCAGTCATTCGTCGATTGTTTTGCTGGATACCATCATATATGGATGGATACAGAAGATGTGGAGAAAACAGCTTTCATCATGCCATGGGGGATGTATTGTTACAGAATGCTGCCGTTTGGTTTGAAGAATGCTGGTGCCACCTACATGAGGGCCATGACTCTTTTATGACATGATACATAAAGAAATCGAAGTGTATGTGGATGACGTCATCATCAAATCCAAGAAAGCCACAGATCACATGGAAGACTTGAGAAAATTCTTCAACAGATTGAGAAAATACAATTTGAAATTAAATCCTACCAAGTGTGCATTCGGGGTTCCTGCTAGAAAGTTACTGGTTTTCATCGTGAGTCACTGAGGAATAGAATTAAGGAATATTTGTCTACGTCGCCAGTCTTGGTTCCGCCTGAACCAGGAATACCCTTTTTTCTTTATCTAGTAGTGTTGGATGGAGCGTTCGTTTGTGTTTTAGCACAACATGATGAAACGGGGAGAAAGGAGCAAGCCATTTACTACCTCAGTAAGAAGTTTACCCCGTACGAGGCCCGACATTCTCTGTTAGAATGCACCTGTTGTGCCTTGACTTGGGTAGCTCAGAAATTGAGGCATTATTTCTGTGCTTACACTACAAATCATATATCCAGAATGGACCCGCTAAAGTATATCTTCCAGAAGCCCATGCCTACCGGCAAGCTGGCCAAGTGGCAAATCCTGTTAAGCAAATTTGACATTGTTTACGTCACTCAGAAGGCAGTCAAATGGCAAGCTTTGGAAGATCACCTCGCCGAGAATCCCGTGGGCGGTGAATACGAGCCTCTGAAGACGTATTTTCCTGATGATGAGGTATCTTTCATAGGATAGGACATTGCAGAATCCTATGATGGTTGTAGGTTGTTTTCCAAAGGAGCCGCAAATTTCAAAGGAGTTAGTATAGGAGAAGTCCTGGTGTCAGAAACTGGTTAGCATTACCCGGTATCCGCCAAGCTCAGGTTCCCATGCACCAACAACATGGCCGAGTATGAAGCCTGCATCTTAGAACTCAAACTGGTCATCGATATGAACATTCAGGAGTTACTAGTGATCGGAGACTCGGACCTACTCATACATCAGGTTCGAGAAGAGTGGGCAGCTAAGAATTCTAAGATACTCCCGTATCTGCATCACATAAAGGAGTTGAGGAAAAGATTCACAAAGACCGAATTTCAGCTTATCCCAGAATACAGAATGAGTTCGCTAATGCACTAGCTACTTTGTCATCCATGATTCAGCATCCAGATACAAATTTCATTGATCCTATTCAAGTCAAGATTTATGACCAACCAGCCTATTGTGCTCACATTGAGGAACAAGCCGATGGGAAACCATGGTTCCATGACATCAAAGAGTACTTAACAATAGGAGATACCCAGAGCTTGCCAATGCTACTCAGAAGCGCACACTTCGGAGGTTAGCTAACAACTTCTTTCACAACAGAGGGATCCTGTACAGGAGGACCCCTAATTTGGGATTATTGCGATGTGTCGAAGCAAGCGAAGCAACCAAACTATTGGATGAAGTGCACACAGGGACCTGCGGACCGCACATGAATGGTTTTGTCTTAGCAAAGAAGATACTCCGAGGAGGATATTTTTGGATGACTATGGAAACAGACTGCATCCAGTATGTCCGAAAGTGCCGTCACTATCAGGTACATGCAGATATGATAAAGGTGCCTCCAAACGAGCTTACTGCAAAAAGCTCACCATGGTTGTTCACCGCTTGGGGAATGGATATTATCGAACCGATCGAGCCAGCCGCATCAAACGGACACAGGTTCATCTTAGTGGCAATTGATTACTTTACCAAATGGGTCGAAGCAGCGTCATACAAAGCAGTGACCAAGAAAGTTGTGGCAGATTTTGTCCGCGACCGTATCGTTTGTTGGTTCGGAATTTCGGAGTCAATCAACACTGACAATGGCTCCAATATCAATAGCGACTTAATGAAAGCAATGTGTGAAACATTTAAGATCAAACACAAGAACTCTACAGCCTATAGGCCTCAAATGAATGGTGTTGTAGAGGCAGCCAACAAGAAAATCAAAAAGATACTAAGGAAGATTATTGAAAGTCACAAACAATGGCATGAGAAGTTATCGTTCGCCTTATCGGGTTACCGCAGAACAGTCCGCACATCAATCAGGGCAACTCCCTACATGTTAGTCTATGGTACGGAGGCAGTCATTCCCGCCGAGGTAGAATTTCCCTCCTTAAGGATCACACAAGAAGTAGAGTTGGATGATGCAGAATGGGTAAAAGGTCGCTACGAGCAGTTAGCCCTTATAGATGGAAAAAAGATGAATGTAGTTTTCCATGGTCAATTATATCAGAACAGAATGCCCAGAGCCTTCAACAAAAGAGTTAAGCTAAGGAAATTTACACTAGGGCAGCTGGTATTGAAGAAAATATTCCCATATCAAGATGAAGCCAAGGGGAAATTCTCTCCCAATTGGCAGGGTCAGTACATGGTTCACCGGGTTCTAACTGGAGAAGCCCTTATTCTTGCGGAAATGGACGGAGAAGTCTGGCCGAAGCCAATCAATTCAGATGCAGTGAAATGATACTATGTGTAATCATATGCTTTCTCTTCATGATGTAATCTGAACTACGCCTGACCTGATTCCCATTTAATAGGGGATACGTAGGCAGCCCTATGGGTTCGGTCACAATTTAATAAAAATTCCATTTTCCCCGCTATCGAAACTGGGGCAGAATTTTGAGGACCCTCAAAATTCCGAAGACAGATTGTCAGACTTTTCATCGCCAGAAACACCAACCCAGTAAAGTGGGACCCTCAAAATTCTGAGGTTGATTGTTTTCAGTCATTCAGCATAGTCGTCAGAAGCGTCACCCAGTAAACTGGGGCAGAATTTTGAGGAGGACCCTCAAAATTCTAGAGCGAGCGAGGTTGCATTGTCTTAGACCACATTGCAGTCATTGGTTCATTCAAAAGGAATTATTATTTTAAATTATATACTTATGTTATATTTACTAAATCATGCATAATTAACATCCAAATCACTATCGTTTAGCAACGCTACCCCAATGGTACACGACGCCAGGAGCCACGGAAAGATGAACTAACCTTTCCCCCTTTACATAACTCACATTTTTTTTAGATGCAGGTATCCAGGTCGCAAATCATTTGATACATTCATACAATCGTACTTTTCAGGAGTAAAACTTGCAGAACAATCACTTATTCACAATCACTATCCGTACGCAACCTCTCCAGCAGTCACGATATCGTAATCAGCTATCAGCTAAGAGATCTTACTACTATTCGCCCTTTTACATTTCTGCACTGCATAAGGCTACTTATCTGCCTTTCGATACTAAGCCATGTCTCCATCCTGCAAAAGGATACTTATCTACCTTTCGAGGTTAAGCTCTACCTCCATCCTGCATAAGGCTACTTATCTGCTTTTCGAAGGTTATGCTTTACCTCCATCCTATATAAAGCTACTTATCTGCCTTTTGAGGTTAAGCTCTACCTCCATCATGCATAATGCTAGTTATATGCCTTCCGAGACTAAGCTCTATCTCCATCTGCATTTTTGCATAAGGCTACTTATCTGCCTTCCAAGACTAAGCTCTGTCTCCATCTGCATTATCTTGCATAAGGATATCTATCTGCCTTCTGAGACTAAGCTCTGTCTCTATCTGCACTATTTTGCATAAGGCTATCTATCTGCCTTTCGAGGCTTAGCATAATCTCCATCTGTATTATCTTACATAAGGCTATCTATTTGCCTTCCGAGGTTAAGCTCTACCTCCATCTGCATAAGGCTACTTATCTGCCTTCCGAGGCTAAGCTCTATCTCAATCTGCATTTTATGCATAAGGCTACTTGTCTGCCTTCCGAGGTTAAGCTCTACCTCCATCTGCATAAGGCTACTTATCTGCCTTTCGAGACTAAGCGTTGTATCCATCCTGCATGGCTGAAATATTGCCACTTTATTTTTCGAATGACTGCAATATCGCCACCAGCATTTAAATTCTCACTTTGGCTGAAAGATCGCCATCCTTTGCATGCATTGGTTGAAAGATTGCCACCTTCTCATGGGCTGAAAGATTGCCAACTTATTCAAAGGCGTCATAGTTCGAAGTCATCATCTACATAGCTCGAGAACACCATTTCTTGGCCTGCGAATCCTTATTTACGCTCTTCATGGCCCAGGACATCATAGTCTGAAGACGTCATCCTAACCATTCAAAGACATCATTCATGGTCCAACGGGAACTTGCATCACGTTGAAATTACCCAATATAACCCACATTTCTTACTTGCAGGTACACCGTCTAGCCAACGACCATCTCAGCAGGAGCGATCCCGCTCCGGTTCCCGTAGCCTGTCAGATTTCATGCACCTTCTCAAGTCTAAGCCTCGCGTCCGTTCTTTTCCAAACCTCTATCGGCACATCTCGTCAATGGTTCCTGAACTACATATGGCCTGATTCCTGTAAAACCAGGGATATGTAGGCAGCTCAAAAACCAGAGCTCGGTCAAAATTCTTTTCAATCGCCGCTTCCGGTCAAAATTGGCAATCTTATCTTTACCCGACAACTCTTTCATCCTCCTCGGGTAAAGAGGGGCAGCTGTTGATACCCAATTTTTTCCTATGTATTTTTTGTACCCAAAATACTTCCAAAATAGCATATATGTGCATATATAAGCACACCCAAGAGTTTTAGCATTTTTAATGATTTTTAAACCAAAGTATTGCTTATTCTATACCATAAAATCCAATAATTATTCCCAAAATTATCATATTGGTGAAAAACTTATTTTTATTCTCATATTTTTATTGCAAATTTTTAAAAATTTATTTAGTATTTTTAAAACTAAATTGCATATAATTGCAATATTAGCATCTTTTAAGATTTAATTGTAATTATATTTATAAAATTGACTCCAATACTTTTAATTTGATGATTATGTATTATTAATCATTTTAGCACATTTGATTTATTTCAAGAAATTATTTTACTATTTTTATAAATTAAACGAGGGAGAAGTGGCTATTTAAATGTTAGCCCTTTTGCATTTCAATTTTAGCCGGTTTTGGCCCCCAAAATAAACTCAATTTCCGCCCCAAATCAAACCCAATTTCCTAACCAAATTTCCTAATCTACCCGACCCAGCACCCAATTACCCGAACCGGCCCGTGCCTTTTAAAATCTGAGACGTTGATCATTTTGATCAACAACCCAGATCTCCCTCTTCCTTAATTAATCCTAAAAGACCCCAAACCCTCCCCATTATCTCAAAGACCCGCCGCCTCTAATCCTTCGTCTCACTCAAACGCTCTCAAACACCTGAAACCCTAATAGCCTCCTACCTCTTCTTCGACCTCAAATCCCTAGAGTACATGGCCTCTCTAGCCATGGACGATCTCTACTGCTCCCACACGCCTGCTTGCTGAAGATTCGAGGCCACTCTTCAAGGGTCTTCACCCAGAACTTTCTCGATTCGAAGTCTTCAGCCATTTTCGGCCTTGCTCGGGCATGTCTTAGCCTTTTGAGCCTGGTTATGACCTTATCGGCTCAGATCTGATCTCATGACTTCCAAGCCTTTCTCGTCCTTTTGGGTTCTCAGAAACCCTAGCCTATTCGGGGTTCTTTTTCATCTTAGTCGTTAGATCTGTGCTAGATCTATGCTGTGTGTGACATTTTAAAGCTTTTCCCCAAATTTCCCTTTTCAAAACTGTTCAAATCCGATTTCTAGGGTTTTTCAAAATGGCTTCTAAATGTTTTCTGACTATTTCATCTCTTTTATGTGTGTTTATGCTCGTTTGGTTTATTTCCTATTATGTTCAAGTCTATTCTCTTGTCTCTTACTTGATTGGTACAGAGATTCTTTTATATTCTTTGTTCGCATGCTAGCCTAGGTTGTTGACTTACTCTTTGCTATATGTGTTCGAGTTCATGCTTTAATTTTGTTTCTAAGTCCTGTTGATCATTTTTCTCGCGTACCTTTGTCGTAAAACTCGTAGTTTCTCTTGCTACTGTTTGTGTATGTCTGCCTATCTCTGTGACTTTGAATGACTTCCCATCTTTGATTCTAAGTGAAACCCTGAAATTTGGGGGTTTTCCTTTGAGTAGATGGCACTAGGGTTTCACTCTGAAACCCTAGGTTTACAGACTCATGACGAGCCTGTAGTCAAACTCAAAACCTTATTTGCCTATGACTCTGAAATTTTCATTGTGAGACTCTTCTTTGGTTTGAACCATATGCTTTATATATAAGGAAAACTTCCTTTTCAAAAGGATTTCACCAAGGCTTGATTTTGAAATCCCGTTAACCATGCTAGTGATTCATCACAGATTTATTTTGATTGAATCTCTTTTACCCTACTGATACTTTCCTTAAATACATGGTCTTGTGTATCTCCTTTGTGATTATGTACCAATGTTTGATTTATTTCCATATCTATATGACTCTGTCCCTAATTATTAGGTCCTTTGTGATTACAATTAGGTCCGGGACCCCTTTTGATTGGTTTTCAAACTGATACCTTATTTTCACAAGTACTATTCCATATTTCCATAATTACAATTATGTATTTGACCTTATTTGTGCACTATATGGCTTCCTTGCCTTAATCCGCCTTACTAAACTGATTTTTTCTTCCTTGACTAGCCGTTTGAACTAGACCCCTTAATTAAAGGAGTCTGGTTATTCTAATTAGTATTAATTGATTAGTTTCTATGTTTGTACACTCTTTGCCTACCTCACCTGTTTTTAAAAAACTATATAAAGGATGAGCCCTCCCTTTTTCTAGAACAAGTCGAGAATAAGTACTTTCTCATAATCACAAACACACAGACCAATTTGGACACCACTTCTCTCTTTTTTCGAGTCTTCTGCTGAAATCTTGAGTTGATCTTTCTTTGTTTGCTGTGGCTGCGAGTGCTCTGCTCTTTTCTTTATGTTACTTTGCAACTAGTATGTCTATCCTATTTTAAATACTGCCCCTCTCCTATGTGCTTCATATCCAGTTCTGTTATACTGTTTTCTTACTGTTTTCTATAATGCTATCATTCTTGTTCTTGTGTGAATCCCCTTTCCCCTACCCCTTTCATATGTGAGTTATGGTTCAGAGCATGACAACACTCAAATATTATTGTCCATGTTTCTGGATTGGATTATTTGAATCCCAAACTCAATCAACTCCCACTCCCCTTTCCCCTTTTATGTGTGTTTGAGCCTTAGACTTGGGTCTGACAGTGTCCTAATCACTGCCCAGAACCTGGTCTGGCCTTCAAAGGTCTGCTCCTAATTTGTTTGACTAAACAGGTGGTCAGGGGTGTGCCAACATATTTTGTGGCTAGGAATGACCACCACCTATCATGGTTCCCCAATCCCCCTTTCACTTGCACTTACTCTTAGCTATTAAGTTCTGCCCCTCTCTTGCAAGCCATGCTTTGGGACCCTTGAGCTCCCTCTAAACTTGGATGCCTGAGAGCTGTCATTTCCACACTGCACTATTTATTCTTATGGTATCTTGGGTGTAAGCAATGCTGGGAAGCCCCGAGATTCCTTGGAACTTTGAAACACCTTTGATAAAGAGAAGGCTTTGGAAATTTGGATCCCAGAAGTGGTTCAATCGCATGTTATTAGACATTAAGGTTGAACATAGGCTGCTCGGATCTAGCTGTTAGTCCTTGATGTATTTTCTCTATTTTTGGTTTGTAATAACTTGTATAAACTCGGGGAATATTGTGAAAGGATGTGGGGATCTTTACTTTCCTGCATTAAAAGGGTAGAAATCATGATCTTAGGACTTTATTATTTAATCACCTAGAAATCCTGCCTATAGGATAGTTTACTGTTAATTTAATCACATAGAAATCATGCCTATAGGACTTAATGCTCACTTTCTGTAATTATGCTTATAGAAATCCTGCCGATAGGAGTTAACTTTCTACAATCTTATATATATAGATTTCATACCTATAGGATGTGCATATTCGTGACATTAGGCGAACTTTAGGATTAATTAAACCAGCATCCATCCACAAGTTTATTAACAAGTTCTACAATCAATAACTTGTAGATATCATGCCTATAGGAGCTTATTTTAAATCAAACTCTCTTCGTTTGTTTAAAAGCAGTGATAATCGATTGATTAACTGGTTCTTATACGCCTAAGTTAGTATATGTTTTCCAAAATGTAATCCTTTTATAAAACACTCCCAAATCAGTGTATACTTTTCCTAAAATCTATTTCTTTAATTTGCACATCTTTTCTAAAGCTGCTTTTTCTAATATTCTGCCTAAACGTGTATTTCCAATTCAATTCCTGTCTGTTGAACTTGTCAGTTTAAATCAATTATGTAAGTCACTCATTTTCTTTCAATAAATCTGCCCCTTCTGGAATTTGCAAAACCACTCTCTTTGTGTTTAATTATAACTGGGTAGTTCGCTTCTTCTTTCACTCATTTCTAAACCGTTTTCTTAAGTTTGCTGCATACTTTTTCCTTCAAAGTCGTCCTATACAGTTAACTTCTAAAATAAGTACTTTCTTAAATCAATTCACACTAATCTAGTGCTTTAATCTCTGACAATTGTATCCGAGTGTGCCTAATGCAGACTTTCTGTCTAAATATATGTGTTGAACCAGTCCGCTCACCGTTTAATTTGAATCTAAGACCAAATCAATATTTGCCAAGGCATGCTAAACTATATGATTATCCGATATCAGGGGTTTATTTGAGCCTTATTTACTTGCTTGTTCTTCCTTCTATTTGGTACCTGTTTTGAATGTCGAACTAGAATTTTATCCTTGAAACTTCATAAAGGCCCCCATCCCTTTCTTCCCTTTTAGGATTAGAAGTCCTAATACCCCGGGACTGATAGGATTGGGATGGGTACTAGCATGCAATATGTAAATGAGACTAATCGCACTTTAATACCTTAACGGGGTGGGAAGGGTAGAATATGGATATGATGACCGATGCGCTAATATCACGTGCGACCGCCTCTTCTCAGGAGTGTACGCCAGGTATTGCATTGATGTGAGCCATATTATGTATAAACCAAGGACCCCTTTTCCTCTACTTATAATGTTACTTTTAATCTTGTTTCCTTTAAATAACTTTCTAAAATCTCTCGTTTTCTTCTTCTCTTTTAAAACATTGAACTTGTTTGCAGTTATTATGTGAAAACCTTATTTGTTTCTTCTACCTTCTAAAGTCACAATTGTAGTATGGCCGGAAACTACACTAGTGGATCTTGAGGGGTGCCTAACACCTTCCCCTCGAGATAGTCTCAAGCCCTTACCCAAACTCTGGTTCTTCTTCTCAAATCCTCTCTTTAAAAGTGTCCTAATGCACTATAATCATTAGGTGGCGACTCTCCAAAATTCCAAAACCCAATTCTCGCAAGGGAATAAGAGTTGTCCTCCCATAATGTCGTATACCCGATTTCAGACTCCCGTCCGCGTGGAAGGGGGGTGTCGACAACACAATACTCCACTTTTGGAAAGAACCGTGGCATTATGAAAACCAAAGACTCATTGAAAACGCCATAAAAATGAAACAAAAATTTATGAACCTATATAAGAAGCTAAAAAAAATGTTTTTTTTACAAAAATAGAAAATATAATGAATATGTACAATAGGGGATTTGAATATACTACGGGGGATGAATATACAATAATGTAACTTTATATACAGACCAAAGGAAAGATAAAAAGTGGGATAAAAGTAACTAAATGTAAAGTTATATACAGGCCAATAGAAAATCAAAAAGACATAAACTAAATCAGTATATATATACAATCATCCAAAGATAAAATGTAGGGCGCATCCCCTCAAATAAAAGCTGGCATTGTCCCCAATGCCAACAAAACAAATAAGCAACAAAAAGTATAAGGAAAGGATATGAAGACTCCCTAAGACTCGTCTGTCTGCATGGTATCACGAGTGGTCCCCGGGTCCTCTGTATGCATGAGAAACTCAGACTGGTTCCTGGTATCCTGCTGCTCGGCCATTGGTACTAGGGTCTGGACCTGGACAGGCTGTGACTCAAGTACATCTCGTGGTTGACTGGAGGAAGCCTTCGATGGGTCCACCAACTGGATGATGGCATCATCAGCGCTCGGGATCACCCTCCTCCTCTTTGGAAGCCTTTGTGTCTTCTCCTACTATGGCTCTGCTTTTGGTACTGCTGGTGGAGCTAGATCCTCAAACAGTAAGTCCAAAGGCAGCTGGTCTGCCTTTAGTTTATCCACATACGCTCTAATCTCCTTCACAGACTCCTTGGAAGCCCGTGTTTGGTCCAGCTTCTTGTGCTCCCTGGCAAGCTCTTTTAGAGCCTTGCCATGTCAACCTACTACCTTAGCCAAGGCACTTTGCATACTGAGGATCTTCTCCTGGTTGGAAAGAATTTACTTAAGTGCATCTTCTATAGACTGTGTAATCTATGCTAGTTGTGGTGTCAATTGAGCTGCAATGGTAGAAGTCAAGGTGGACAACTTGGTTGCAGCAGCCAACAGCCAGTTGTTCAAGCAACAAAGTGTCTGGCTCAGTTGGTGGGTAGTGATAGGATGGGCACGGGAAGATGGAATCCCCGGGCCAGATGAGATAGATGGACCAGGAGGCACGTTAGCTATAGTGGAAGGTCCGGGTGGCAAATCAACAACAGTAGAGGCAGGCTCCGTGGAGGCCTCTACCGCAACTAGCTCTTCAGACTGGCCAGTTGGGGTAGAAGCAAGCGCCTTGTAGTTCTTGTCCTTGGGGTTGTCTGGCCCCTTCAAACTATACTAAGAAAACGGAGCCATAGGTTTGACCTTGATGTCAAAAGGTGTCTTCTCCACATTCAAGTCCCGAAAATACATAGTAAGGGTATTGGGAAAAGGGTAGTTCTGGTCATGCTTGACCCCCACTAAAGAAATGATGCGGGACATCACATTCCCCACATTGATGGGGTACCCTGCCATAATAGATGCAACCAGAACAGCCCGAGCAAGCGGAAGAGTCTGATCATAGGTAGTGGGATCAAGCCGGCTGCACACAAAAGTCAACCAACCCCTAGCCTCAAAGTTAAGTGTCCTCTAAAGTATTTTAGCCCCAGCTGTAAACCATTCTGGAACAGTACCTGGGATTGCCAGGTATGAAGCTAACTACGGATGAACCTCCTCGCCCATCGCCAACTTTTCATTATAAAGAGACTCGTCTTCTTCATTGAAACCAAGGTATTCATTGAGCGCCTTCCCGATAAACACCACCTTTTTCGCATCTTGGTCACTTTGGTGCCCTTCAAGATGTGGGCTACATTGCTATAAAACTCCTTGACCATGTTCTCATTTGCCTTCACCCAATCATCTAGAAAGTGATCCCAACCCACTCGAGTCTGAAACTGTCTATGCACATTGGGGTGTAGAGTAGAAGGTCTCTGTCAATGAATATCCTCTCAAGAATCAATTTTCTTAAAGGCCACCACACCCTAAACTTGTGGAATGCCACCCGGCAGACGAATATATCCTCCCAAACTGTGGGATTTCTAGTCCGGGCAACACCCCCAACCCGAGGCTCACCACCCTCTTATACCTCCTCATCTCCCTCATCACCTCCGCATGCACTCTTCCCAAATAATGAAGTTGTGGAGTAGGTGGTTTATTCACCGCTTCCAGCTACTGAGCCCTCACACGACTCAGTAGACACATGCTCTAGAGCTTGAGCTGGGGGTGATGTTGGGGGAGAGTCATCAGTTAGTCTAAATCTCCTGGGCCATTCGGGGGCATGCGTGGGTATGGAATCTGAGGAGACATCCTGTGAAGGCTCGTACTCACTCCCCGATTTATCAGCAGCTCTGTCAGCTACTTTTATTGCTTTTCTCATCTCTTTGTACTTTCCCGAAGTTAGGAAGAGAGTTTTATCATCTTTTGCTTCCCTCCCCGGGAGGAATCACCTCGGCCGGGTTGTTTTGAACCTTTACCTCTTTGTTTAACCATTGTCTGAAAGCTCAAACATCTAACTTTGTTAGTATCAGCAGAGACAGTGAAACATATGTGTATAATGCATTATAGAACAGAAGCTGAAAATTGCAGACAGAGTTGCAGACACAGTGCAGTGCAGACCGTACAAAAAGGAGTGCGGTCGCACTGGGGCCACTGCGGACCGCACAGAAATGACCACGGTCCGCTTTGGGGTAAGGTCAAGAAAAACCATCATCTGAATCTAACCACCGGGGCCCGCACAAAGTAGCATCGCGATCGCGGTGGAACAGCGCGGACCGTACAAAATGTAGTGCAGCTTCGCTGGGCAAAAGATTAATTTTTAGAAAATCATCACCGCGGTCCGCACAAAGAGGTACCACGGACCGCATCACAGCATCACGGAGTACGAACCATAATGATCGCGGTCCACGGAGGATACATAATCATGGCACTGAGTTAGGGTTTTGGGATTTTGCATTTTAGTCCAAATTACACCTACGTAATGTCCCTACTCAATTATCCAGCTCAATTATGCTCACTAAGTCTACAAAAATTAACATTTAACGTAACCTAAGATAACACATAGTGAAATTCGGGTAGAAGAAGAAGCTACAGGATAATATAAATGAAAACACAAAATTAAATAGTTAAGATGTGGGTGAAATGTTACCAAAATAACAAGATGAAATTCAAATGATCAATGCTAAGCAAGAAATACAGCAATGGAGAAGATGAACAGTGGTTTTAGGGTCTATGAAAGTCAATTTTTCGAAAAGGGTAACAGGAGACCCTTGAGGTCTATTTATAGAGAAACCTATGGGACTCAGCCTCACCTACCAGTGCGGCCGCACAAAACGGACCGCGGTCCGCGCTGGGCTGTCTTAGAAGAAGTTTGAGAAGGCAACCTCCGCGGTCCGCACAAAAAAGACCGCGACTGCGAAGGTCCACCACGGACCGCACAAAATGGCATGCGACAGCAGTGGTAAACTTAAGAGAGTTATCCACTTGGCTCACACCAGTGCAGACCGCACAAAGTGTAGTGCGGCCGCACTAGCAACTTCAGAGACTGAACAATTTTTCCATAATGTTTTGCATTGCATCAACACAATCCCTACAACATCTCACAACCAATTAGCACAAAAATCAATCCTACACTACAAAGAAAATCAAAGAAAACGTGAAGAAAAAAGACATGGGTTGCCTCCCAAGAAGCGCCTGATTTAACATCGTGACACGCGCATGTTACCATCACATCACTTTAGATAAAGGAGCGCTGCCACGAGGCTGTCATCAAACTTCCCAAGATAATGCTTGACTCGGTGCCCATTAACTGTGAAAACTTTACCATTTTTGTTCTTTAGATCAACAATACCAAACGGGGTCACGAACACAACTTCAAATGTCCCACTCCACTTTAACTTAAGCTTTCCTGGAAACAGACGTAACCGAGAATTGGACAAGAGAACCAAATCACCAAGTTTGAACACCTTTCCACGAGCATATTTGTCATGAAGGTACTTCATCTTGTCCTTGTACAAGGATGAATTGGAGTAGGACCGAAATCTAAACTCATCGAGCTCATTGAGTTGTTCAATACGAAGATTTGCAGCAATATCCCACTAAAATTCAACTTCCTCAAAGCCCACATGGCCTTGTGCTCTAACTCAATCGGTAAATGGCAAGATTTCCCAAACACCAACCGATACGAATACATACCACTCGGAGTTTTGTAAGCCGTCCGATAAGCCCAAAGAGCATCATCCAACTTTTTCGACCAATCGGTCCTATTAGCATTGACCGTATTTGACAAGATGCTCTTAATTACCTTGTTGGAGACTTCCACTTGACCACTAGCTTGAGGATGATAGGGGTAGAAACTTTTGATTGACACCGTACTTGGAAAGCAAAGTGTCGAAAACTTTATTGCAAAAGTGAGACCCCCCTTCACTAATAATCGCACGAGGAGTGCCAAACCTTGTGAAAATGCTCTTTTTAAAAAATGCAACAACACTTCGGGCTTCATTGTTAGGCAAAGACACGGCTTCAACCCATTTCGAGACATAATCAACCGCCACTAGAATATAAGTGTTCCCACAAAAGCTAAGTAATGGACCCATGATATCGATTCCCCAAACATCAAAGATATCCACTTCAAGAATTGTATTGAGAGGCATCTCATCCCTATTTGAAATTCCACCCGCTCTTTGGCATTCATCACATCTCTTCACAAAATCACCCACATCCCTGAAAAATGTTAGCTAATGGAATCCACATCTAAGCACTTTAGAAGCCATCCTCGCCCCACCATGATGGCCACCATAGGGAGAGGAATGGCACGACTCCAATATACCCAATTGTTCTTCCTCTGGGACACATCGACAAATCACACCATCTATGCAAATCTTGAACAAATGTGGCTTGTCCCAATAAAAATCCAAGTTTTCCTGCTTGAGCTTCTTCCTTTGGTTAGAAGAGAGATCATACAGGATTATTCCGGTCACAAGGTAATTGGAAACATTGGCAAACCATGGCATATCATTCATTGACACCGCAAGGAGTTGCTTGTTGGGAAATGAATCATTTATTTCAAGGCCATCACAAGGCCTCCCCTCCTCCTCCAAAAGAGACAAGTGGTCCGCCACTTGATTCTCACTACCTTTCAGGTCAACAATTTCTAAATCTATCTCTTGTATTAGTAACACCCATCTCATCAATCTTGCCTTGGAGTCTTTCTTGGTCATCAAATACCTAAGGGCGACATGATCGGTGTGCACTATAACTTTGGCCCCCATAAGATAAGGTCAAAAATTTTCCATAGCAAACACTATAGCCAACAACTCTTTCTTGGTGACTGTGTAGTTTCTTTGAGTTTCATTGATGGTCTTGCTTGCATAGTACACTGGATGAAACATCTTTTTGATCCTTTGGCCCAAAATAGCCCCAACTGCAATGTCACTAGCATCGCACATGAGCTCAAAAGGTAAGTTCCAATTTGGTGCGGCAATGATAGGGGGTAGAAGTCAACTTGAGCTTGAGAAGCTCGAATGCTTGCATACAACTCTCATCGAACAAAAACTTAGCATCTTTTTCTAGCAACTTGCACAAAGGGTGTATCACTTTTGAAAAATCCTTTATGAACCTCCGGTAAAACCCCGCGTGCCCAAGGAAACTCCTCACCTCTTTGATAGAAGTAGGGGGAGGAAGCCTCAAAATCACCTCAATCTTGGCTTTGTCCACTTCAATTCCTCTATTTGAGATTTTGTGACCCAATACTATACCCTTTTCTACCATGAAATGACATTATTCCCAATTAAGTACAAAGTTGGTGTCTTCACACCGGGCCAACACTCTATCCAAATTTACCAAACACTCATTAAAAGAATCCCAAACCACGCTGAAATCATTCATGAAAACCTCCAATATATCTTCCACCATGTCGGTGAAAATAGCCATCATGCAAAGTTGTAAGGTCACCGGAGCATTACACAATCCGAACGACATTCGAGAGAAAGCGAAAGTGTCATAAGGACAGGTAAAGGTGGCCTTCTCTTAGTCCTCCGGGGCAATTAAAATTTGATTGTACCCCGAGTAACCATCCATAAAGCAATAGAAAGCACACCCCACAAGATGATCTAGCATTAGGTCAAGGAATGGCAATGGGAAACGGTCCTTTCGGGTCACCTTGTTTAGCTTTCGGTAATGTCACGCCCCAAACCCGAGGGACATGACCGGCGCTCGACCAGGTATCCCCAGTCAAGCGGACCTAGGTGCCTTTCCTATTCCACGTATTACCCCACATCTTCTATTACTTATTAGCCAAGTGAAATGACCATAAGGTTAATTCAGAACACCAATTCATTTCAAAACATAAACAAGGTACATGGTTACTAGCGTGGTTTACATTTTACATTTCCCCTATATACAAAATACATATTACATAAGTTCATGACCCACGTTTCCTGTCTACGGAGCCTCTACAGATGAAAGAAGTTACTACAATATTTCCCGGTAACAAGGCTCCGGCTATACCTTTTACAACAGCCAAAATAATACTACGGAAACAAGCAGCCTGAGCCACGTAGGGCCCCGAGAGGAATGGGGCTCACCAAAAGAACTGACGGAAGGCGAAGAGGGAGCTATGATCGGTGGGCTGGAGTACCTGCTGCAGATCTACCTACAATCATAACACGAATGTAGCGCCCACGGCAAAAGGGGCGTCAGTACACTTGAATTGTACTGGTATGTATAACAAACTTTGCGCCAAGTAAACTCAAGCAATAGACAAGTGAGTAACAGTAACAGAAACAACAATCAATTCCATAAAGAAAGAACAATCAAGCCAAACAAGTTTTACAAACACTCCCGTCTCCCTTCCACACTTCCACATCAATAGATTTCACATTTTTGCTCATATTTTTCATTTCAACAGTGATTTCGATCACTTTCCACCCTTATTACCTCGGCCACCCTTATTACCTCGGCCACCCTTATCACCACAACCCGCACCTTATTACTTC